>JAPYZC010000220.1:0-65005 GCA_030522665.1 Ichneumoninae sp. A BG-2022a
CCCCCGAATCCTGTCCGCCCGTCGAGAGATCACGCGGGCGCAGAGCCTAGCGCACGCAAATTTGTGGACGATATTCGCAATATTTGCTCGGGCCCGGGCCATTGTTTCGGGGGGCACGCTCCTCGGTCCCCCTCCCTCGACCCCCCCACCCACCCCCTGCCACCCCCCTCTGAGAGTTTATTATGAAATCGATCCAGGGCAGCGAACACGCTGCTGCTGGGAGTGCTGCTACTGCGACTCGAGAGATATATACAGAGATATAGATAGAAAGAGAGACAGTGAATATACACGAGATATTACATACAGACTGGGAGAGAGAGATAGAGAATGAGAGAGAGATGCCAGAGAGATACTGCAACGTCAACCCCTTCCGAATCAAACCGACGAAATCCCAGCGCCTCCCGAACCCCTTTATGCCACATCCCTACTTTCCATCATTCCGCCCTTCGCGCACTCCGACGCAACCGTTCCACACCCCGTGCAACTTCGCCTTCGAAAACACTCACCAAACCACCCCCTCCCCCATTTACACTGGAGCTTCCCAAGCGTTCGATTGTTCATGCAATTCTGGCCAAAAGTCAAATCTCGCGAAACGTCGCTTCGATTTTTTTTGTTTTTTTCCCCCGTTGAGTTCCTTTCTTTTCGCGGTTCATCTGCCGTTATAACGTCGTGAAACACTTTATTTATCGCTGGGCTGTGAGAGCGACCGTTCTAATCTCTCGTGCTGTCGAGTTTCAATGAATTTCAAGCGAGGTAACGAACCCGAGAGACAAATGCCTTTCTCTTCCGGCTTCGTGCAATCGAATGCGTTTGGGTCGCGAACTCTGTCGGCCTGTCACCTGGCACTCGCGACATCGTGAATGTTTGCCTTTTTTTTCTTTTTTTTTTCCTCGATTTTACGTGAAAATGTTGATACAACCGATCACAAACACCTCTTCTGTACATTTGCTTCTTCTACTTCTTATCCTCCCCAGTTGCCGAGTATTTGTCGATCCTTGATGATCTTGGCATCGAATTTTTTTTTCGAGGTAATGTGGAACGTCGAAAGAGAGTCTCGGGTCCCAATGTAAAACTATCTTTTGTAGTTTGACCTAATTCCGTCGTTAAATTTCGCTGAAAAGAAAAAAGAAACGTTCGCAGAAAGAGCGGATTCATCTTGTCAAGTAGAGATGTATCGTAGAGTTGTTGAGAAAGCGAAAATGACGAGGAAGAAGTAGCAAAAAAAGATTATCGTGCGGTTGTATGACGGGGTCCCTTGTTTGTTTTGGTGGTTGCAGGTGGACTAGCCTCACCCCTGCAGCGCGCCGCGACCGCTTCACCCCACGCTGGTGGTGGTGTAGGTGGTGCTGCTGGTGTCGTGACTGGTGGGAGTGCTGCACCGCCACCCACGTCCCTAGTTTCCTGTTCCCAACAAGCAATCCCGACACGTTCGACTCCAACACCCTCGTCGGTTACTTCGACTGCCTCGAGTCTCCTATTCCCTCCACCTCTCCAAAACGTCGAGACCTTTGGCTCTTTCCTCGGCGAGGAGATCGTCGCCAACTGGAGACGGTCCCTGGAGAGGTCAATTATGAGCCAGCAGCAACAGCAGCAGCAACAGCAACAGCAGCAGCAGCAGCAGCAGCAGCAGCAGCAGCAGCAACAGCAGCAGCAGCAGCAGCAGCAACAGCAGCAACATCTAGCCCAACAGCAGCACCAACAGCAACAATCACACCCACAGCAACAACCATTACTACCACAACCACAAACCCAAGCTCTTTCCCAACTCCAACAGTCGCAGCCCGTTGCTATTCAGCAAGCGTTGCAGCAGCAACACCAATCAATGCACGCGTTGCATCCGCCAACGAACCTAAATCACCTTCCATCACCAACAGATAATCCAACCTCGTCGTCATCGGGATCGGTTACGAACACCCCTGCCAAGTCGAACACGCCGCAACTGGGTGGTAGCAACGTCATGAGCGGCGGTTGTCTGGACGCAACGGAAAAGGCACCGACGCCGATACCCGGCCACGAGACGCCAGCCCCGCCGACACCGTCGTCGACCGTTGCTCTCACGTCTCCGTCAGCGCCGATGGTCGTCAACTCTCTTCACCCGCCACAATCGGTGACGACGATGCTCGAGACGATGCACAACAGCAACAACGTCAACGGATCGAGCGTCGGAATGATGCCTGGTATCATGCCGACGACACTTCCGCCAAAGAGCCCGCAGGAAGAATCCTGTCACAACAACAACAACAGTCATCATCTGGCGAACAACAACATCGGCGGCCTCAGTGTCCTCGACACCCTCAAGAGTCCCTTTCGCTTCGACGATCGGACGCATCCGTTCAGATTCGGCGACGAATTCGGGGCTGCCGGAATGGCCGGCAGACTCGGCGAGTCTCTCATACCAAAGGGCGATCCCATGGAGGCGAGACTCCAGGAAATGCTTCGCTACAACATGGACAAGTACGCTTCGCAAAATCTCGACACTCTTCATATCGCGAGACGCGTTCGTGAATTACTGTCGATACACAATATCGGACAGAGGCTGTTCGCCAAATACGTTCTCGGCCTGAGTCAAGGGACCGTCAGCGAACTGCTTAGCAAACCCAAGCCCTGGGACAAACTCACGGAGAAGGGACGTGACAGCTACAGGAAGATGCATGGATGGGCTTGCGACGAAAACGCCGTGATGCTACTCAAGTCTCTTATACCGAAGAAAGGTGAGTCAGACAGTCATTAAAACCTCCTAGCACGAAACAAAAGGCCCTTTATGAAAGCTTTGGCAACGGTTGGGGTGACATTTTTCGTTCAAACTTTGTCCATTAAGGTGCGAATTAATAATGAAGTTACGTGAAAATTGAAAAAAAAAACGTTTACTGAAAAATTGTGACTGGTAGACATTTTTTTGTCAGAAAAAATGATACAAACATGTAACGGTAAATTCAATTGTTATTACGATTGTGTCGAATGGAAAGACGCAATCAACGATCGATGACACGATAAATCTTCCAACCCTTGCCAAAGATTCCAGCAGACCACACTCACCGTCCACTCTATTATTACGACTGGTGTCATATCACTGCCCTGATTATTTTCTTCCGCCTTTCGCACTGCCATATTAATGTTTCATCGTCCATTAACTAATCACAAGCGCTCTTGTTTGTTACGCACTACCAAAACGCTGAAATCTAATTCCGGGACTCGTTGGTACTTATTTATGTATTTTCGTTTATACAATTCATTCGTCCCTCTCGTATAACCAACTGTCGTTACGTATAAACCAAAACCGTGCTAACACTGACCTTTGTGCCATGGGGATGCAACCCTATTGTCCGGTCGTTACGACGATACCTACACTTGTTCATCAAGGGGACGTCTTCAGCAGACTTTTCTTCTTCGACCTCTACAATGCGTTCCTCTTTTCGAGAAAAACGTATCAGCCACAGCATGATTTACTTAAATTTACCTACGAAATTGAAAGTCTCAAAAAAATCCTCAGTGTCACCGAGAGAAATCTTTCTGTTTCAATAATTACAGACATGTTACACAATTTAACAATAATTACAAATGAGTTGAAAAAAAAAGTAGGTTAACCTGCGAATTGGGCGATGCATCAGAATTCACGGGGAATCTTGTTACCGGCAATATTCTCGTCAGTCAGGCAATCAGACAGGGAGCAAGCAGCACAGCAGGTGCACCGTAGCCGCGCCTTTTCGACGTTCCACAACGCGCCGAGCGCGCGAATGATATTAATTACCTTGATTAAATTACACAGACGGCGATAGAGAGAGAGTGTACCTGGTAGCTATCGATTGTTCGCTGCGTTTGGCAGCCATATTGTTTAGACTAATAGCTCCTGGGAATAGGAGCCGCGCGAGCGAGGGATGAGCGGAGCCCGCCCGATTGTACGGTATATAAGGAAGGGTTGCTCCGCTCCCCGACGTACGACGAGGGGGTAGCGGCCGTGAAGGACGTCGAGCGAGATAGCCTGTAGGCGCCCGGATGAGAATCCAACGGCGAAAGCGAGAAATGGCACAACGAAACAGGGGAAGGATGCGAACGGGATAGATAGAGATATTCCGGAGACGATGGTCTGTATTTACGCTAGGGCGGGAGGCAATTTACACTATTGCCTGATTGCGCGGGTCCGCGAGCGAGGCGGATGGATTATTTGACTCGGGACCGGAAGTTCTCGCGAAAACACTACCCGCGGCTCGTTCGATCGACGAGCGTCGTGACTGTTTCGCTAATGGAGTTTTACCCAAAGATTGTCAAAGTAAAAAAAAAAAATCGGTCGATCAACAAAAACAATTTAAAAAATCGCACAAAATTATAGTAGTTTTCGATAAAGATCAAAGGTTTGTAAACGGGATGAAAAAAAAATCGATTTGTTTCGACCACTGGTCGACTCAAAGGGACGAACCGCGTCACGAACGAGCAGGAACTCCGTGCGTCCCGTCGTCGCGGAAGCGTGACGATGACTCATTTTTTTTTTCTTTCTTTTTTTTTCAGTAAATAAATATCGATAGAAAATTGAGTATAGAGGATGCCGGTCGGTCAACGCACATCATATATAATAGGGTGATGTCCTCGACGGGCGTCCGGTCGCTCTGGTGGCGGGATAGTTATATGCGTATACAGTGGGTATAAAACGTGAAATATTCAGTAATTCACTTCGCGGTGACAACGAGAAGCGGCGGCGGTGGCTGGCCAGCAGTTCGTCGTGCGTCAATGGGTTGTCGGTTTCCGTCGGATCTCGGTGGGCGATAATCACGGGCTCTCGTCATCGAACCGTTGCGACGGACCAGAGGGAACCGAGTGTGAGAGAAAGAACGATGGAGTGATAAAACGAGTGTACGCAGAAGGATTGTGGAAACAGGGGAGGACACTGCGCACTATATTCCACAATACGCGTGCATGTACGCGGTAAAAAAAAAAAGAAGAAAAAAAAAGTCTCAGGGGCGTGACCTCACTCGATGCCTTGGTCGTGAAATTACGGGGGCGGTTCTGAACTCTCGTCGTGTCGCCTCGCTCGATTCTCCAGATTACATACGCTCTCGGAAACCACGCGTTGCAAATAGCCGTAGCGAGTTTAGCGATCCTTAAAAAAAAATGGAGAAATAAAAGCCACCGATAATGGCCGTTTCGCCAATGGAGACTCGATGACCTTCGACAGAGAACAAAAAAAAGGTACCGTGTGTCATTTATTGAACCGAAGGCCATTTTTCTATGCCGAATGAAACGATAGATCTCGAATGTCGTCTGCAAAATGCCTCCGGGCACAGAAGAAGCCTGTACGATACGAGGTCCATCCACCCCCCCCCCCCCCCCCCCCCCCCCCCCCCCCCCCCCCACCCCCCCCCCCCCCCCCCACCCACCCCCCCCGCCCCCCCCCCCCCCAAGTACAATGACCGTGACCCGTGTGGGGTACAACGTTCTCCAAACACGCATGCCACTCGTACATTTGATCTTCTTCATCCTTCCTCGCGACAGCGATCCTTCGACGACGCGCTTGTCTAATTATAGAGGGGTAATGCCCCCGATTCGCCTCGGGAACACATACGTGTGAGCGGGAACAAAGATTAACCGGCCAATGGGTCGAATAAACTCTGAGCTTTGTCCGTCCAAAGTTTCATAATCATGGTTGGTTATGGTTAAAAAAAAAGAACATCGGAGGCTTTATTCGATTCTCCTCCGTGTAAAGCCGGTCGTGAAGGTGAGAGGGCGCGAGAGGTTTATACGGCCGCGTCGTCGTTGTCGAGGAAAGATAAGTTCCTCGGTTAAATACCTGGCCTAACGACTTATCACGATACAGACAGAGTCGAGACTCTTCCTCCCGCGGCCGAGCCCCGAGAGCCACGCTACCTTGTCGTTAAAGGCGTTCATTGTGTGTTTCTGATGCTCGGTTTCGGCGGGCTCGCGGGTCCACGCATTTATCATCGACGGCGAGAATAACATCGGCCATCAGGCCGATGGAAACCGCACGCTAAATATCCCCCTCCCGCCCCTCCGCAGGCCGGCTCTCGAATCTTCTTTTTTTTTATTTCGTGGAATTATACATCCAGCTCGCAATTCCGAATGATGTTCCCTCGCGATGACGACGGAGCCGAGCCGCGCGGGGCCGGGAACGCACGTTTCGCTCCGCGAGTTCAGCCTTGATCGACGAATTGAATTAAACAAACATCAAGCCCCCCCTCTACCGTCAGGTGCTATTAACAAAGTATATTTACGGGAAGTGTATGTATCTATATATATATATATAGGTATATATATATATATATATGTATATGTATACATATGTGTATATGCACAGCGATGTCTGTTCGATACCTCCGAGCCGAAGACTATCTCTGATTCACATTAATTACGTTCGAATTGGACGCGGATAATGAAAAGTACACGAGGCCAGTGTTCGCTTGTGTAAGCTCGGATAATAGTGTACCGTGGGATAAAGGAAATTAACCGGGAGAACTGCTAACGACCGAGCGTCATTAATGGACGAAGGAATTAAAAGTCCTGCCGGTGCTATATTTTATGCCGTGGCACGAGCGCGTAGAAGGAGAAGTCGTAAAAGAAATCGAGCGTCGCCTCGCGGTCGGATATATCCTGTACGATAATACATCATCCATCGCTGTGTGTCACTATGGGAAAAGCGCCAACGTGAGCCAGTGTCGTGTACGTGGCTTTGTGCTTGGACGATTTTATCGCGTCACTCGCGAATTTCACTCCGAGTTTTCAGTAAGGGCATTACGGTAGTCCTCGTTGCGCTACGCTGGCTTCACTCCGGAACGACTTGCGACACGTTCCATTCGTGTTTTCTTCATATTTTTCTTTCCTTCAATTTCAGACCTAATGTAGGGCAGGTCGCGGTGAATATTGCGGTCCCCCCATTTAGCGTGGATAATTCATGAATAAACGGTGGTTCATAAATCCGTTTCCACATTCATCATTTTTATCGTACGTAATATTGATAACAAATTTCAATCGATTTTCGTTAGTCGGTAAAGTGGATAATTAAAAAATATAAAAAATTGATTTAAAGGATTCAGGTCAAAACTATACTGTGTAGTCTAGGAATTGCATATTACAAGTGAATTTATCGCTGAATAAATTCAATAAATTTCCCACGCTGGATAAAAGTCATTCTTTTAAGTGACGAATCTGCCGCTTTGAATGGCTTGAATCTGCAGTGCTCAAAACCTCAGTAACGTGTTCTCCTATTACGATTTTTGCCACGACGCTCGAACGTCCTTAAAAATAATAGAAACTCATTTGATTTTTTTTCACTGTATCCGAAAGATCACAAGAAATACGCAGTAAATACCGAGATAATATCAGCTTTCTATCGTCAATTTCAGTGCGTCTCTCGCGGAAAACTCGAGGAATCAGCGAGCGATTGCAAACGCGGTGGCTTCGGGTTACAATAAGATCGAGGGAAGTTTGAACAAGATAGAGCGTATAAGAAACCCGGTGTCCCATCTCGTGCATTTCACCGCCAATTACGGTATGCTCGAGGCGTCGCGAAAGCATAGCGAGCAATATCATATCGTCCGCACGCTCGATAACTATCGGAATCTCGCGGTTCGTTCATTAGCAAGCGGGCGAATTTGCGATTTTATCGGATTTATTATTCGCTGCGAACTAAAACCACAGGTATCTTTGCTACACCGATAGAGGCATAAAAGTACAACGACGTTTTTCCTTCGCCGACCCCCCGCCCCGTACAACCCCGCCAAACAACAATGCCCACCCGACCGTTTCAAGATACTTTTTTTTTTCTTTCGTTATTTTTCCGCGGAGAACAGAGCAAACCCGACAGTGCGCAATCGCGACCTACCTATACTAATATACAACGACGCCGCACAGAGAGCGGTGGCAACAATCGAGATTTCTCAATAATCCCGGGCATAAATCGCACGCTATTTTCTTCTCACCGTCGGGTTATATTTTTCGCACGGAGCGATTTGTCGGATTTTGTAACGCGCCACGAGCATAGGTTATGCCATTGTCGGAAGATGCGTGTCTCGCGCAACTTCGGCGTTGTTACCTATGTTAACTCTTCATCTCTCGAAAGTCGCTGGGATATGTACTGAGCGTTGCGCGTTCTTTTTTTTCCTTCTTTTTCCTCTCATGTGTTTTTTTTTTTTTTTTTCGAGAGAGGGAGACTCGCAAAGAAAGCGTCGCTGTGTACATCCATTCACGTAGGACAATTTTACGACGGTATAATCACCGCGAAATATGATTTCCTTTTTCCCCCTCCGGCTCTCCTCCGCGCGGGCGTCCGCCTCTCACCGTGCGTAGAGCTGGTGCGAATTAGCGGGCTGTTATTTCGCGAGGGCTCCGCGAGCCGATTCCATTGTTAATCGCGGCGACGATTGTTCTTCGTTCGTCGCCGGGACGAAGTTTCCTTAGCGGTTTTCGCGTCTTTTCTTCGCGCCCCCTTCGCCCGCCTCGATGGCGAACGACCGTCCGGAGTTAACGCGGTTCCGATGGAATCGGCCGTTGCGAGACGGACGGAAATAGAAATCGAAGAGTCGAAGATAAAACGGACGTCGAGAGACAAAAGAGACCTCCAGCACAGCGTATCTGTAACACGCATGGCCTCATTTTTGTATTTTCATTATCTCTCGCCGCGGAGACTCATTCAAGTATTTTCCTGACGTGCGCGCTACGACGATAATAATATGACGTAGCAAAGAAATTCCAGCGACCGATCGCGAGGAGCGCTTTGCCACGGAATTAAATTTTCTCATCGTCATCCGCTAATTCTTATCCGTCCCTGTGCCTCTCCATATTTTTATTGCTCACAATGCGATGGAGAAGTGAGGGAAAAAAATCATTATTTTTTTTAATCAAGCCGCTATAACCCGGTACGCGGGAGATAACAGTGCAGTACGAAACTTCTATCGCGGTACACGCTATATCGATAATTAACAATTAATAATAATACAAAAAAAATGTCCACGGAGCAGTTTCATCCCCGTAGCTCGGGTTCCTTTTGTTTCGACGAGGGCCCCACGCTAAAAAATTGTTTATCGGAAATTTGTAACCCCTTTTGTTCAAACTCTCGGGGAAAAAAGGCGGGGGTGGTTGAATGGTAAGCGTTGAACGAAGGAATATCGATATCAGACATGCCGCCCGGCGGGTTGCGGGATCTCGACTCGCGGAGGTGGAGCTTTCGCTTCGACCGACGCGACTCCTCCATTGCCACCGCCACCGTAAGAATCGGAGATCGACTCTTCGATAAAAAAAAACATTGAAAAAAATAAAGTAACCGCAACTCCGGCTATCGTCGCTCGTCGATACTCCCCAAGGATCGTAAAATATACTCGCAAGCGATGAGTCCACAGTCTTCCCGGAGCGCATTGAAACGTAAAATAACAATCGCGATTGGCGATTTGCCATTGGACGTTGTAAACTTCGCCTCGCTACATCGATCGACGCTGACGCGTTGAAAGCAAAACTTGCAACTTTGAGTGATGGAGTAAAAAAAATTAATAACCAAAAATCCTCCAATTTCGCCATACAATTTTCAAAATGTTTCATCAGGCCGGATACTTTGCCCACAATTTAGGGACACATTGAAAACATACCGAAAAGTTCTAACTTGTATTTCTCGGTCGATTTCGATAATCAACTTACAAAAAAAAAGAAAAAAATATATATCGACTCTTTCCGTGTGGCAACGCGTGTCGAGCAGCGTCCGCGTCTTCACTATTTTAGTGTAATATTTCCGCGATTGGCGATTTGCCACTGGACATTGTAAACTTCGCTTCGCTACATCGATCGACGCTGAGGCGTTGAAAGCAAAACTTGCAACTTTGAGTGATGGAGTAAAAAAATGAATAACTAAAAATCCTCCAATTTCGCCATACAATTTTCAAAATGTTTCATCAAGCTGGATACTTTGCCCACAATTTAGGGACACATTGAAAAAATACCGAAGAGTTCCAACTTACATTTGTCGGTCGATTTCGATAAACAACTTAAAAAAAAAGAAAAAAAATATATCGACTCCTTTCGTGTGGCATCGCGTGTCGAGCAGCGTCCGCGTCTTCACTATTTTAGTGTAATATTTCCGATGCGTCGTTAGTCACTATCCCGCCGGTCGGAAGAAAATTATAGATCGTAGAAGATCGGTGATCGGAAGGGAAGTCCGTAATCGCACGGCGGCACAACGAAACTTTGTATGATATTCGAATGAAAAAAAAAAAAAGAGAGGAGTTGTAAAAAAAAAAAAAAAACAAATTGGTTGTGCAAAGTACATCGCGTGTGTTGGTCGATCCCTTTTTTTGGTCTCCGAGCGATGATGCAGTCATCGGCCCTCGGGGCGACAAATCCCTCGCGAGACCTCGCGAGAGACTGAGAAAGATGTGGAAACCGCGAGTGGGAGAACCCTCGACGATTCGACAATTGCACTCTGGGCTGAGAGAGCAATCAAAGGCGCGATCGATGGCTGATTCATCTGAATCTTGCGGCTGATTGGTCAATTAGACGGAAAACACGTAGGAGGACACTCTTGCTCGGGAACACGATGACTACGAAAAGGGTTGGCGAGAGGACGAGAGGGGCGAGGGGGGGGGGGGGCAGAGAGAGACCGCAAGGGCGATGCGCGACGAGCAGACGGAGAAGGGCAGAGGATATTTTAATTATCGTCGCTGCACACTCGACTCGTCTCTTCACCCTACGGCCTTACATGTGCATCCACGTATATATATATGTGCACACACACATACACATATGGGTGTGTCGGTCTGTATGAACTGTACATCGATTCCTCGGCTGATATTAATTGCTTCCTACGATTCGATCGGGACACGAGTCAGTGACTCACGCGAGCTTTTGAATTGATACTCTTCGTATATTGAACTTTGCTGCGCACGAAATAATTCCTAATCAGCGATGGGTATAATTTAATTTTACGATCAATTGAAAATCGTAATGGCGACCGAACTATCGACAACAATGCTTGATAAACGAATCTTAGCGAACAATCTAAGGTACCTCGGTGCATCTTTCGAGCGGGTCGATCGAACATCAGTAATTTGTAGGATATTATCGAGGATAACTTGTTTGCGTAATTATTGAAAACACTATCCAGCCTGCCGCGCAATGCACGTGCGTGTTCTACTCTGTGTTACAAGCGCGGAACAAATTCGATGAGTTGAAAATCAGATAATCCAGTTAGCGACAAAATCGCATTTAAGAATACTATAAATAAGTTACTGTAAAAAATATAATTTCGATCGGGATCGAATGTTTGACGCGTTGTCCGCGTTTACGTACGGCACGCACTTCCGGCGCGAGTCACACGAGTCGCTGATTACATTTCACAGGAAATTTCGTTCTCCCGGTCGCGGCTCAAAGTTTGTTTGTCGAGCCGCGATCTGGAAACGTTGAAATTATCGGGCAGAACGGCATAATTCATTTCTCGGTACGGGTGTCCCGATGACCGCCCTCGGTCGGTCGGTCGGCGAACAACGCGCGTACCAGGATTCGAGTTAGCCGGCTTTGAGACAGAGCGGGGCAAAAAAAAAAAGAATCACGGTGACTTTGAAATAGCTGCAGCTCTTCGTGGCTATAAACTCGCGCAAGTCTGTTCAATACACGCAGCCACACGTGACGTATGACGACCGTGAGTGCGGCGCGGAGGTTTATGCTCCTCTTCTTATTCGTCCTCCGCCTCTTACTCTTCTTCCTCTCTACTGTGAGAAAACGGACAAAGGAATCATCGCGTGCAGTGGGCGGTGACGGGAGTCGTCTCGACACGCGACAGAAAAATTTTAACGACAACACCGCGCGGCTATTATTTTCTCTCGATATTCGCGAAACACTCGCGACTCGTTAGCCCATCGATGCAGAGTCCCGATTTAGCGAACGGCAACTAAAAAAAAAAAATCATTACCCAAAAGTTACATCACCATTGGAAAACACTCTTGACACGCTTGTTTTACACTTCACACAGCCCAATTGAAATCCTCTCTTCTCAGATATGTAACTAATGAGTCTTGATGATGGTCAGCTGAAAAAAAATAGATCCTTAAGAAAATAAACAACATTTTTTTTATCCGTTTTAGAAATATTAAAGAAAAAAATAATCAAAGTCGTAAAGAATTAATTTTTTATTTTTTACCGAATCTTCATAAAAACATAGATAGTCATTGGCAATTATGTGTATCTACTTGTTTAGTGCGTCCGCTTGCATTTTTTTTTTCTGTTCGATGTAATATTATTTCGCTTAATAGTGTAAGCGACGAAGACCTATAAAGAACACACCACCAATTGTGCCTCACCCGTAGAGTATGTTTCAGGCAAGGAGCAGGGTATGCCGGCTTTCGGACGAGGTTCGCAGGACGGCGGTCCGGCCGACATGAGCGACGAGAGACTGGCGCACATACTTTCGGAATCTGGACACTTGCAGATGAGCCGGGGCGAGCACGACACGTCGAACGACGCCGACAGCAAGAGCCCGAGCAGGCTCGGTTGTCCCAGTCCGTTCGGCAAGGACAGGATGGACAGCCAGAACAGGAGATTGAAGAAGTATGAGAACGACGACATTCCCCAGGAAAAAGTTGTGCGAATATATCAGGAAGAATTGGCGAAACTCATGGGCAGACGAGTCGACGACATTCGAGGTCCGCGCGATTTTCCGCCAAGGTAAGATATCGAATTGCCAATCCTATTTATATTCGCCCGATGAACAAAACACCCATTTCGACCTGCATGAATAACATTTCTCTAGCAACGTTTCTCTCACTGATCCCCAATATGTACCGTCCAATCGGCGTCGAAAATCTCCACGACAGATTTTATTATATATTAAACCGCGACGCTCGAAACGCAGTTTTTATTTCTCGCTCGGATAAACGAACACACGCCTAAAAGCATTCTTCCCGTCTCGCGAAGATTTCGTTACGCCTTTATACGCTAATAAAAGACGAAAACGCGTTTAAAATATGCAAGATTGCTAACATCCTTCAAATATTTAATAAAAATAATATTTATTATTTAATTATTATTATTTAATATTTATTATTTAATTATTATTATTTAATTTTTATATTTTTATTCAATTTTAATTTATTTTAAAGATTTCTCTTACAAATTTTTCCGTCGAATATTTTGTTTTTTGGAAGTGGATAATCGCGCGAGGTGCGCGAACTTCATAACAACGCGGACCGGACGGTGACATCATTGGGTGTCCGTCAGTCTTGCCTCTCTACATTCTGTTTTTGTATTTTGCTCTCATCTCTCTCGAGCAGTATATTTTCGTCTATCGGTACCCTCAAGTCTCCGCTGTCCCGCGTACGAGAACCCGTGAAACTGTGGGTATGCCGTGCCCGCGAGTGAATCAGATACTTCCTAAGAATAACGACTGAGCCGGGCACTTGCCGCAAATCCCATGAATCGTGACTAACTTCGACGATATATAGCGGATATATACCGGCTTCGAAATCTCGGGAATAAAGAGAGAGACGAGGTTCAACGAACGTGCGTAACGGTGATGATCCACCTGTCTTCATTAGCTTCGACATCTGCCGTATGCGGAACGCTCTTGCGACACTTTAATCGATTAATAAGCGACTTTCATCGCTCGTCGTTGACGCACAATTTCGCCTCCAAATGGGCGAGATATTCAAAGACGGTGTTCGTGAGGTACCTTTTTTTTAATTCCGGTCTCCGTACAATTTCCGCGACGGAGCTTTGGATATTAAATTGATAAAGAGCGTAACGAAATCGAATAAACGATGCCGTTTTGTTTCATCGCTTGAACACGAAATCATGACTCACGATTTCACACGCGATGGACCATCTCCTTCGCACAGCTGGTCAGTGAGAGCTACGAAATTACCGTGCGTCGCTTTATCCTTCTACAATAAAAAACATAAACTTTTGTCCTTTTAGTTGATTTCACGTGCCGTGAGAAATTAATCAAGGGTACTTTCAATTAGTAAGCAGGCTGTAGATTGTCTCTGGTGAACCGAGGCTAACAGAATCATTTCATGAAAATGAACCATTGTATTACGAATATCTGTGTGGAAAAAAATGGGCATGAAAAAGGGTTGAGTTCTATTCAAGATTCGAAGGTACTTTTCATTCATTAAAATTAAACCTTGAAGTTTAGTCGATGATGATCATTAAAAAAATGGCAACATCCCTGTTTGGTCTCGAATAATAAAAGGTGTTCGAGCGGAGAGACTTTGCCAGTTTCGAACCCGACACGACTGCACCTTTTTCATGCCAATTGAAAAAAGAAACCTGCAGACCGATTGAATTTTATTGAGGACAGCATTTAACGTTGATTGATCGTAGCGCGATGTTTCCGCACTTTTTCAGCGGCGCTCAGGGTCTCCAGGGCATGGAGAGGACGCAGGAGGAGATTCGCCTGGCGTTGGACGCTTATCACCGTGAGCTTCAGAAGCACAACGTAACACCGGGTCAAAACGCCGCGCTGGCCGGACTGCCCGGTCTTCCGAGTTTGCCGGGTCTGTTGGCCCTTCAGCAACAAGTACTCCAGCAGCATCACATGGCCGCGAACGGCGGGGGTGTTCAGGATCTCAGTTTGGGCAAGGTCGATCCTCGGAACAAAATAATGAACGGCGTTTCGGAAGAGGAGAAGGACAAGATGGAGGAGGCGATGAGGCACGCGGGAAGCGCATTCTCGTTGGTGCGACCAAAGCAGGAACCGAGCGGACCCCAGTCGACCCCCGGTGGCTCGAGTGCGAGCTCGCCACTCGGCAATTCCATTCTTCCACCGGCGATGACGCCGAGCGAAGAGTTCTCAGGAGCCGCGGCGGCGAGTCCGCTCCAGAGGATGGCTTCCATAACGAACAGCCTCATCAGCCAACCGTCCACACCGACGCACCATTCGGCGAATCAGAGGCCCCTCAAAGCCGTACTTCCACCCATAACTCAGCAACAATTCGACATGTATAACAATCTGAACACCGAAGACATCGTGAAAAGGGTGAGTAAAAAGGTCTATATTTGATGACGAAGGACAACCGTCTGAGCGACGACTGGGAAGATGAATTACCGATGGTGGTGCTGTGATCAATGCTAACGCTGCTGACGTAAAGTTTATATTTTTTTCTTTTTTTTTTTTGTACCGTTGAATTATTATTTCTTTTTTTTTATCGCTGTTCCGAAATCTCCGAAAAACACGTATCGAGCCTCATTCGGCATTTAAAACTGAACGAGCTTTCCCGTCGGCGAAACTTTTTTACCACGCCGTAGTTTTCCAGTTACGAGCTGATTAATTTTTCAGCCAATGAAATCGCCCGACGGACCGCACACCCGGTTAGCCGAGCTTTCGTATTGGCTCAAAATTTCACATGCTCGTCTCGCGATAACCGGGGAAATCGGTTTTCAAAGGCTTGTTCAGATCTGAATCCTAATTACGACCGTACAGTTTTGTGTGCTAATTCTTTTTGATAACGTGTATATTGATTAGCATTGTACACAAATTTACAAAAATTCGTCGAAAAACCGCTTTCAATTTTCAATCTCACTTTTTTTGGAGGAAGCAAAAATAAGAAGTAATGGAAAAGTATTTTCAATTGCCCTCGAGTCAGAAAGGTGAAGAAGAAAAAAGATTGAAAGCAATTTTTCGACAAATTTTTAACACTTCTCAAACATCCTTATACAAATATTCCCACCAAGCGTCGTCCAGAGCTTAAGATTTTGAAGTTTGAGGAACAACTTTTTTTCACGATATCCGAAAGTATCACAGTTTTGGTCACCAGACGTCGCATGGATAATTCGTGTTCCCAATTGGGTGAAGAAACAATTTAACTTATGCTCGTCTGTCATTTGATTTATAGGTAAAGGAGCAGCTCTCGCAGTACTCGATTTCGCAGCGTCTTTTTGGGGAATCCGTGTTGGGCTTGTCTCAGGGTTCGGTTTCAGATCTCCTAGCTCGGCCGAAGCCTTGGCACATGCTAACGCAGAAAGGCCGGGAACCTTTCATTAGAATGAAGATGTTCCTCGAGGACGACAACGCTGTTCACAAACTGGTAGCGAGCCAGTACAAAATCGCGCCGGAGAAGCTCATGAGGACCGGCGGCTACGGCGGCCTGCCTCGTAAGTTTAACTCAGGTCAATATAGATGTTTTGTTACTTTATTAATAATAATGCGTAGTTCGAAAGCTCGTACATTACATTATAAGTCCCGAGTGTAAAATCGTTATGTGTTGTGGCTTTGTCGATTTAGCATACAAAATTGCTTAAGAAGCTATGTTCTATGTCTTGAAAGAAAGTATCTTAACCCTTTCGCCCCGGTATTTATGTCCGTCCAAAAGTATTTTTCATCCCAGTAACTGTTATACAAAATTCTAAGATCAAACATCTTCCATACATTTTTTCGATTTAATTACTTGGCTAAATGTTTATATTTTGTTTTTTTTTAATGGTCAATACTCAGAGTTGCTTATTAATTAATTTGAGTGATATTTTTATTTACACAAACGTGTTTCTTTTCAACACCCCAACCGTAAATACCGTTCGAACGAAAAAGAAGCTGCGCCTCAAGCACAATAGAACAATGTTATTCTCCCGTCACATCTGACAATTTATTTGATCGATTATCGTTGAGTTCTTGTGCAAAAGTATTTAGATCGCAACTTGCCTCACGCTTTTACTCTGTCGTGTACTTGTCTCTGAACGACTCAACACATCCACGACGAGCACTTCTCCGAGCCTTCAGACTACGATTGCCGAGCGTTCGAAAAATCGACGATCAAACTAACTTGGTCTCTTCTCCTTGCAGCATGCGGAACCCCGATGAAACCGATGCCCCCGACAAAATTAGTCCAAGAGCAGTTACAGAACGCAGCGAAGGCTCAGGCAGCGGCGCAAGCCGCAGCGGTGGCGGCGGCGGCCCAGCATCAGCAAGAGGCGCAGATGCAGCTCGGTCCACCGCAGCCGTCGCCGCAGCATCAGTCTCATCCGCAGCCACCGCCGCCAATGATGCTGACGCCGCCGGGTCACCATCCTCACGCTCAACTGAGCATCCAGGAGCTGCAGAAGAAGCAACAGCAGCAGCAGCAACAGCAACAAATGGGTCTTCACTCGCCACATCATCAAATGGCGCCTTCGCCACTTCGCGGTCTTCACCCTCACATCTCGCCGAGCGTCTACGAAATGGCAGCGCTGACGCAAGACCTCGACACACAAACGATAACGACCAAGATAAAGGAGGCTCTGCTGGCCAACAACATCGGCCAGAAGATCTTCGGCGAGGCGGTCCTCGGTCTGTCGCAGGGCTCGGTCAGCGAGCTTCTCAGCAAACCGAAGCCCTGGCACATGCTCAGCATAAAGGGTCGGGAACCCTTCATCAGGATGCAAATCTGGCTGGCGGACCCTCACAACGTCGACAAACTTCAGGCCTTGAAGAACGAGAGACGGGAGGCGAACAAGAGACGACGAAGCATCGGTCCGGGACACGACAACAGCTCGGACACCTCGAGCAACGACACGGCGGAATTTTATCACGCCGCCTCCCCGGGCCCCGGACCGACGTCGGCGAAGAAGCAGAGAGTTCTGTTCTCCGAGGAGCAGAAGGAGGCCCTCAGGCTCGCCTTCACACTGGATCCCTATCCGAACGTCGCGACCATAGAATTCTTGGCTGCGGAATTGGCCCTCTCGTCGAGAACGATAACGAATTGGTTTCACAATCATCGAATGCGACTGAAGCAACAGACTCCCCACGGTCAACCGGAGCCCCAGTCGCCGAGGGAACCCGGTCAACCCTTCGACCCCGTGCACTTCAGGCTCTTGCTCAACCAAAGACTATTGGAGATCCACAAGGAGAGGCTGGGCCTGGGCAACGTGCCGATACCCTACGCGCCCTACTTCAATCCGAACATCGCGACCCTGATGAACAACGCCCTCAAGGAACAGTGCTCGGGCCTGGACCTCTCGATGGGATCGTTGAAGAGGGAACCCAATCAGGAGTTCGAGGACGAGGACGACGCAATGAGCAATCTCGGGAGCGAAGATTCCGAGGGCTCGGCCGGTAGCATGAAGAGAGAATCGACGGATCTTAATCAAACCCCAGCGCCTACGACCGCGAGATCGAACAGGCGAAAACCCGCGGCGCCCCAGTGGGTCAATCCCGAGTGGCAAGAGCCCGCGAGAACCGGCGACGAAGTTATCATCAACGGTGTCTGCGTCATGCAGACGGACGACTACGGAGTGAAGAGGGAAACCGAGGAGACCGTCAGGGTCGAGCCGACACCCGTACAGGACAGATACGAGGAAGACGCTCAGAGCGACGCGTCCTCGGTGGCTTCGGGCAACAACGGACAGGATCGCGAGAGTCCCCTGCCGAGCCCCAAACCCAATAACAGCAGTCCGGTAACGTCACCGGCCCCACCGTCCTCGCAACAGACCCAACAAAATACCGAAGAAAGTCCGAAGGACATTGTGAAAAACGAGCCCGAAGAGACGTGGGATTACTAGACGAAATCTCGGAGCAAAAAAAATTACGCGAAAGAAAAAATTTTCGTCGTTTGCGATTGCGCAACGACGAGAGAATTTTTGTGTTCTTAAGGAAATTTCTGAGCGGACTTTGCCAAAAAAAAAAGAAGGATTGGAACGTCGGAAGGAAAGCTCTGAAGTGATCTTAAGAATGTGGAGGGGAGATTAGGATAGTTTAGTTGTTTTTTTTTTCCTTCTTTTAGTGAAGAAGCCAGCGATAGGATTCGGTATGGTGACGAGTCCTGCCTATCGACTAGGGGCATTAATTAACGAGAAATAACGGACTGCGCTGTCGCAGGAGTGTATTAATGATTTTTATTACCGAACGCGAGAGCCGAGAGCCACAAAATGAGCCGATGTTTATCGGAGCGAAATCAAAAGACTCTACCCGTAGATAAAAATGAAAACAGATCAGTGAGCGACGAACAAAAAAAAATGAAGCAGAGAAAAAATATATATATTAAATATATATTATATATATATACATATATATAAATATATAAATGATTATATATAGTGTCGGTGTGAGTGATGGCTGCGAGGCCATTATGTTTAGTAAAGTTTAAAATGAGCCGTTTCGTACCGCATCGAAACACGAGAGGTGAACCTGGATCCGCTGAACTTTCGATCTCGAAAATAATGAAAAGGAAAATGGCGAATTTCTGGTGACACCGACTTAAAAAAAAAGACGATTCGGGTTCACGGTAGTGCAATCTCCCCGTAATCAGTTGTTAGATTCAATCATTATTAATTTTTAACTAAATTAAAAAGAGAGAAGCGTGTATGAGCATGAGCGAAAGTGAGACAACGAGAGCAAGAGAGATTATTATATAATCGTGATCCATGTTATCGTTTGTATCGGCCCCCCTTAGCCGCTAAGCTGTTGATGTTATATATTTCTCACTCGAGTTTTACGTACTCAATCCACTATTTCTCCGTTTGTCTTTTTTTTTTTTTTTTTTTTTTTTTTTCTTCTTTTGTTTTTTTTTTTTTTTTTTTTTTTAAAACGAACAAACAAATAAACAAGAGAATCACTTAAGACGGTTACCAATGTTATTATTACACTATTAACTACGAATATCATTATTAAACTATTAATTCTTGACTATCATAATTAGTTATCGAGTATCCGTTGATGCGACGCGATTGTTCGTGATCGATCGAGTGAACTCGAGACGACTTAGCCAAAAAAACACGATCAGTGATCGTTCGGATGATCTTTATTTCATTTTTTTTTCTCCATTTCTATCGAGGCATTAGCCGTAGTATGATTACGTTTTAATTGCCGCATATGATCGGTAATTGAAACATTCGGTTATTTTTATTCTTATGAGCAATTTTATTATTATTATTATTATTATTATTATTATTATTATTATTATTATTATTATCATTATTATCATTATTATTATTATTAATATTATTATTAATATTATTATTATTATCATTATTATTATTATTATTATTATTAATATTATCGCGAAAACAAAACGGCTTGTGAAGCCAATGTGATAGAGCTTACGTGCGACGAGAGAGAGAGAGACAAAAGGTGGGATTGCCAATTCCCGAAGCGTCCGCGAGAACGAGATTGTTGCGTGCGTATTAAAAAAAAACAAACAAACAAACAAACAAAAACAATACGCGAAATTCTCGCCTCGCGTGATTTTGTAAATAAATTGTACAAAAAAAAGAAAGAAAAGAGAGAAAAGAAAAAGAAAAATCTCAGATACATACACGTACACGAATACACTCACTTGTATATTATATTTACTTATTCACATTTAATCCTCCAATAGCGTTACGCGTATAGAGTTGTATCGACTGCGTTAAGAAAAAAAAATAAATACTAGAGAAAAGATAACGACTTACAACAGGTACATCGAAAGTGACACTGAAGACATTTACTCATACGACGAGAGAGACTTAGGCGTACCCAAAAGAAGAATGAAAGAAAAAAAATAAACAAAAAAACAATGATGAATGAGCAAAAATAATCATTTGAAAAATTAAATTGTCGTAATCGATGTTACTATTCGATCCCCGCGTTGCCCGCGGAAGTAGATCGTTTTTCTTTGGGAATGAATGCGCCAAATTTTCAAAAGTGTGATTGTGTACAAAATAAATAATAACAAAAAACGCGGTATGAATGGGACAAGTGCGAGAGTTAAAGAGAGAACGTGCGAGAGAGCGAAAGAGGGGAGGGGGTATAAGGGTTTATCCTCGATAATTACAAATCAAACTAGTATTTACCCGATTAAGCCACGGTTAATATCCGATTAAATTCTAGTCCGCAATTTTTTTTTAATTTTTTTTTTTTTACGAAAAAACAAGAAGACAAACAAAAAAGAATAACCCTGATTAAAAGTGAGCTCGGTTTTTCGGCGGCGAAGAGGGAAATACTGAAAAAAGGGCATTGCGAATGAAAGACCAGTGATCGACATTTCTTTCCTCGATTAAGCTTGTTTTTCTTTTTCCTTTTCTTTCTTAATATCATTGTAAATATGAACGAAGTCTCGTAAATATAAATGACACTTGCCTAACGAACGGGAGAGGAAGAAATAGTTTCTGTAACATCGAACTGCCAGACGATTGGCGGACTGCGGATCTTATAATTAATGTTTCATCGAACTTCGCCGATCGTCCGTTATGTGGTCGTCGATATACTGCTCCACGATACAGTGGAATGGAAAAAAACGGTAACTGCACGATCTCAAAGAAAAAAAATAAAAATAAAATCCGACTATTAACTAAAGTGAATTATTTAAATTGCCTTGGCTTGATGTATTAATTTTCGATTTTTCAAAAATCGTTGCACACTCCGCGTACAACTTGCATTCTCGCCGCTCGTGCGAAGCGCGTACAAATTATGGCTGTCGGTTTTATCAAAGAGCAATTGCGATATAACCATTGAATTGGTGTATCGGGATCATTAGATCGACGTGTCAAGACATTTATTTCGTTAAAAAATTGAACTTCTTACTATCGCAAGCTCGTAAGCCGGCAGCCCGATTATTTGCGGCCTCAAGTATTGACGAATTTTTTTGTTGTTGTTTTTTTTTCTTTTTAAATCTTCATTTACCGAATCAGCATAATTAGGGTCTTGTAGATATTAAATAGAACATATAGACATACGATAGCTTTAATTATTTAAATGATATCGCTTGTAATCAAGGACAGAGTCGATAAGATAAAGTGAGAATTAGTGAGAACGTGAGACAGCGTGAAAGTGTGTACGAGAGCGAAAGAGAAAAAAAATGTAATATAATGATGATGGTGAAAATTCGTAATCTAATACGGATAACATGTTATTATCCGTTATCGAGAAGGATTGAGGAGGAAAAATCATATCGTAAACTTAATAATGAATATTTTACAAAATAAATGTAGATAGACATTCAGAAAATTATCGAAGCCCTTCTGCTACCACGAACAACAAAATCCTTCCCGTAACTCCGGTCCCCACTCCTCCCCCTTTCCTCACGATGCATATATAATTGCGTGACGAATATACCGCAAATACACGATCAAAAGAAAGAAAAAAAAGAGCGACTCTGTCATCCAGTAGTGAAAAAAAACCGACGTATTAAAAAGGATTACCTAAAGTACTAGATTATTGATTTGTATCTTTTTTTCGAACTGTATTATAGCATAAAGAGTATCCTGTACATTGCATAAACACACGAGCACGATTGTTTTAAATTGTACCTTTATGATTATTATACGAAGATAAAACGAAAAATAAATAAGGTATACAGAATATCAAATATACACGAGTCATTTTTTATTACCTAAACGTGGCCTTAACCCGGCAGAAGTGAAGGCAGTGAACAAATTTTCATTGTTCAATAATAAAAAATAATTTAAAAAATGTAACTGCGCTGCGCAAAAAAAAATCCAACGATTTATGAATCCGAGCGAGAAGTCTGATCATATTTAGACTGATTCTTATTAGTACGATACATTTTTATTCAAACTATCGAAGCTCCTGTATATAATTTCCGATAAATATTTTCTGTATCGTCAATTGGTTAAATGGATAAATATAGTTTGAGCGTTGTCATATCATGGTAATTGGAATGTTGAGGTAGCTGATGGACAAACAGGAAGCTTTCATACCAACAACTGATAACTTGAGTGACAATGTGACTGTTGGACAAACAGGAAGCTTTCATACCAACAACTGATAACTTGAGTGATAAGGTGGCTGTTGGACAAACGTCGCGCTTTTATGCCACCGATTAATAAGTCGACTGATTTATATCTCGTTGGTTAAAAATACGGAAATCGATTCATGGGGAATTTATATAAATATTAAAACAATTTACCGTGATCGATGCACATAATTATTTTTTATTTAACCAAAATTATAATGTGTATTCGGACGCCTATATGTTACCCGGACGGGTGGTCACGAGCCCTTAAAAAAATAATATAAATAGTAAATGAAGTAAAAATAAAATAAATAAAATGAAGCTTCTTTTTAAAACTTCCTGGTGAGTAAGCGTAAATGTAACGCCGTTCTGGTATTATCTAACGACGAGATAATCGGTGACGAGTAAATAATAACTTCAACGCGAAGTGTACCTCGTTAATGTGTTACGTATTGCCGACAACGGCTTAAAGTAAACACGTTACTTCGCCCAAGTGCTAAGACAATTATTAATCGATTATATCTTGCAAATGTGTCTTACGTTGGAAATTGTGTCAACGAGATCAGATGACATAAACAAACTGAACGATGTTGACAAGGGATTTGCAGGAAGTAATCTTAGTAAATTGGTCGTCTATTTTTTCGCACACCGGCAAAGACCAATTGAAAATGTCACACGTATGCAAAAGTGTGAAGATGATGATAAATATATTTATTTAGTTTTCATATAAATCTCAAATTTATATATTAATTTGCGTTTGATGTCAATAATCTACTTGGATAAACACGATTAAAATTAAATTATGTAATCTT
Source organism: Ichneumoninae sp. A BG-2022a (assembly GCA_030522665.1). Taxonomy (NCBI): domain Eukaryota; kingdom Metazoa; phylum Arthropoda; class Insecta; order Hymenoptera; family Ichneumonidae; species Ichneumoninae sp. A BG-2022a. Next base: position 23,435 of record JAPYZC010000220.1, read on the forward strand.
CACACTATGCTGAATATTAGCTTCGTATCTATAACTGAATAATGTGAGAAAGGATGCCGGGGTGGATCGACCTTGGTGGCAGTTTAAACGAGCAAAGCTCAATTATAAAGCGATTTCACATCTTATCTTGCCATTCTATGTGATGGTACCAGCACGTGGAAGTGCATCAGGCGGAAGTGCATACATTCGTGTACATTATCATTGGAGGGGAATTTCTGGGTTAGTATAAAAATGGCAAAAATTCCTATAACTTCATCAGTAATCATGAAACCAGTTCTGTTCGCAAGTGTCGTTGCTGTGCTCCTTGCGTTGGCGGTAAATATATTTACATTTTTTAACTCACATACCATGAAATCTTTAATTTTCACATTGCTTCTGCATAATCTTCATTTGGGCACTGAAGCTTCTTTTATGTCAATGCATGTTCCATAATTTTTAGCCTAATCGTACAGGAAGCCTCACAAATGAAAGCCCAATTTTCATTGCATTTTTGAAAGTTCTGCCTGTCAGGTGCCAATTTCAACGCGCTCACAAAATATATTACAATGAATATATTTTTAGTTTAAAAAAAAAGCAAAAGAGCATAGATGGTTTACTGTGGACTGGAGGTCTCTGAATTTTCGGGTGTGTAACTCGCATAGAAATCAACTGGCTAGAAAAACTGACTTACATGTCATCAAAAGTGTTAAAATGTCCCAAATAACGTTTTTTTGTCTTTCTTCACTGCATCGACTGAACGACTTAAATTATATTAATTCATAGATAAAGGAAAATCACTCAATCAAAGTCAATATCAATACATTCATTATGTTTTCGATAATCCATATTTGCTATAACCTCATTTTACGACTCCAAATTCTATTCATAAAAAGTTCAAAATTCGTTGCTGTTAAGAGATTAGAACGAAATTGACGGATGAGTAAAAGAGTTTAATGAAATTTCAGGTGGCTCAAGGCCCACCAAACGGCCCACCCGGAGGTGGCATGGGAGGAGGCGGTCAGGGCGGCGGTGGAGGTGAAGTTGGAGGTGGATTTGGAGCTGGAGGATCGTTTGGGGCATCAATGGGTGGTGGAATGGGTGGAGGCGCGGGTGGCGGCGGTGGAGCACGCGGGGGAGCACAAGGAGGCGGTAAATAAATGAGGTACAAAATACAACATCATTTATAATTTATGTTATTGTGAACCTATTATATGATTCTTTGTTATGTAAGGTTCCGTACGCAAATGAGGAGATGCTGGTACAGACCATCATGGACCACTGATGCATCACAGGTCCGGACAATTGACATGAACTCGTCGTTGATTAAACAATTAACAATAAAACATTTGTTACATTGTCAAGATCAAAACAACGACGAAATTGTACATCGACATGATCATAGTTTTGAGAACTACACTCAAGTATACACTTATTGCACTGTATGGGGCAAATGAAGCGCATATCGGCATTCCACAAAATAAAATATTAGATTGCAAAATCGTTTTGCGTTATTTTCCCTATCCGGTAATGAAAAATAGCGAATATCAACAGCAATTTGTTATCACCAACCCGCACCAGTCTATCTTATCCGCGTTGGGCCATATCCACCACTTTGACTTTGCAGATCATTACCTTGGCGGAAGTCGCTCGATCTGCAATAATGCGATCGTATATACATCATCCATCTGACCGGATGGGCGCACTTTGCGTATGAGATCATTATCATGAAATAAATATTTGGGTGCTCCGATGCCATACTTTTCAAGAGCCTTTGCGAAATTTCACCCATTATCAGTTATTGTCGTATTGATTTTATCGACATCCCGACTAAATAACTCGTGGGTATCGCGGGGATTGCCAGAAATGTTTTTTTCGATGTTTCCCCAACGATGAGGCAGTAATAAATATTTATGCACGGCTTGTGCGATGGTTTCATTTTTAGAAAATAGGTACGATACTTTATACGATCATAAAAAAAAATAAAGAAAAAACATGAGGTTCCTTTTTAAACCCTCATAAATGAGTGAGCATGAAATGCCCATCCGGCATTAACTATCGACTGGTTTAGCGATGGGCGATTATTTGCACTGGTTATAATCGGTAACTAGTGAATAATAACGTCAACGCTACTTTACCTTGTTAATGTGTTATGTATTGCCGACAAAACAATTTAAAGTACACATGTTCTATCGGATAAGTACCAAGAAAATTATTTACCCATTATATCTTACGGAAAATGGCAGGTATTTCTTACGTTGACAATAGCGGCATTGAAATTAGAACAACACACCCGCTCGAGGTGACGAAGAAATTGCAGGAAGTAATCTTAGTAAATTCGTCGCCTATTTTTCTCGCCATACAAGGAAAGATGAAAAAAACGATGACAACTCATCTGACCAAGTACAAAACGGCGATCTAATCGAACACTTTTATCAATTTTCCATAAAAGTCATTTGTTCATATGTCAATATACACCTGATTTATATACATGATATGTCGTATATCTGTATGCCTACGTAATTGCGTTTCGTTCCGTGTATTAAATAAATAAACAAATCGATGTAACCTAATAGAAACTCGTAACGCATGCATATGCACAGGAAGGATGCCGGGGTGGACCGACCTTGGCTAAAGAGTAAACACGGAAAGTCTAATTAAGCTGTTCCTCCTGTTTTGTTACCATTAACTTTAATTGTACCAGCGTGTGGATGCATATGCGGAAGTAAATAATGCATGTCGTCGTAGAAGGGGAATTTCTGATCTAGTATAAAAATGGGCTAAAATTCGTACAACATCAATAATCATGAAAGGAATTCTGTTTGCAAGTGTCGTCGCGGCGGTTCTCGCTTTAGCGGTATATATATCAACTACTTTTTAAAAACTTGAATTCAAATCCCCTATCATTTTTTTATTTTATATTTTCATTGCTACATGTAATTTTGTAAATTTTAATCATATATACTTTTTTAATTCTTAAATTTATTAATTTCTAATCGAATCAAATGATTATATTTAACGATTCACTAAAAAGCGATATGTGTCGCCGTTGCAAAAATTTTGAAAATGCATTGACGTACATTCATTATGCCCCAAATAATAATAATAATAATTCATAATCGCCAGAATATTATTTTACTACATTTAATTTTTTTTTAACTTGACAACTTTTGATGATATGAAATTGACAAATTTTAATTAAAAATAGGACGAAATTGACGGATGAGTATAAAAGTTTCATGAAATATTGGGTTGTTAACTTTAGCTGGCCGATGGTCCACCCAGCGGAGAATCAACTCCATCTAATCACCAACCCGGAGGTGGAGTAGGAGGAGGAGGTGAAGCAGGGGCAGGGGGTGGAGTTGGATTTGGAGCTTCAGCGGGTGTTGGCGCGTCAATGGGTGCTGGTATAAGTGGCAACGGGGGAGGAAATGGGAGCAGTAAAAAATTGATAGATCATAACATACCTTACGAATTACTTTGCGACCCTATAATACTTTATTACAATTATGTTCATTATGTAAGGTTTCGCAAGTCGAGGCGGAGGCCCTGGTAAAGGACATCATGGATAACCGACGCATCACGGATTCGGACGATCGACATAAACTCGTGGTTGATCGAACAATTAACCACAACACGATTATTATGTTGTTGTAACCAAAACAATTACGAAATTGTCCATGGAAATAATCGCATTTTCAAGAAGCGCACTAAAAATATCTGTTTGATTATTGCACTTTATATTCCATAAACTTGAATAATAGATTGCAAAAACATTTGTCATTATTTCCCTATCCGATATGAGTGTGTAATCCGACTGGATGGATTAGAGATTACATTTAAACCGGAGCGATGAAAAAATGCCTACAGTCTGCGGCCGTCCGAATGGTTCAATGTCCTTATTCGAGCTCGATCGTAAAGTGCACATAGAAACGAGGGCGTTCGCAATATTGAAAGTTGCATTGACGTATTATCGCCAACCTAGGTCATGGCCGCATCGACTCTATTCGCGAGACCGAGGAACGGACACTTTTTGTCTATCCTCTTATATTTATGCGCGGCAAAGGAGGGGCAGGTGAGGGTCATTTCGAAATCGGCCTTGGGACCACACGAATTGTCATTCGGCTCTGAAAGACGAATTTACTCATAAAAATAATAAAATCAAGGCTTTGTTATTCATGATTATGGTTTTTTGGGGTGTATAAAAAATATACATATATATTGTAATGACCGAACGAATGTATAATTCGCGTATTTAGTTTTGGAGCGGATATAATTAATAATAATCACGGCTAAATATCTAGAGAACAAATTCTTAAACGTCGGTTCTCTGTAACGGTCCGATCAAGGCTCTAGCCGTCTCGTGAATCGATCATCTGCACGTTTGTCATATGTCATATCGACCCATTTCCAGTCATTTATGTGATATCGTGTTTCTCAGTCAATCCTCATCTCTGCACCATTTCCATTATATATTTATTTTTCTGGTCACTATCCGATTTCAAATCACATACAGTAATAAATTAAAATCACCGTCGAGCTGTGGAGTGCAAGAAAAATTATCGGTACCATTCGCACTATGTAGAATCCCTTGACCGCTCCGGTTCTGTGCCTGAAGTCTAAACTGAAGAGGTACTTCTGATGGTCAAACCGGTTATCTCTCGTTATGGAGAAAAAAATGTCTTCGATAATCAAATAAGATATGGAAGAAAGAAGGGACGTTGAACCCAACTGGTTTTCATCTTCACCGTACGGCATAGTAAGTTAGAAAAATGAGATTCGAATCTAGGTTAGCTGTAAGGACAAGTTTGGTGACAATAGCGTCGTGTTAGTAACCGTAGTTTACGAGCGTAGTCGATAATTTTTTTTTTTTTCGTTTGGCCAATGAACTGCTAGCGAGGGGAAACGGATCGTAAATACATTAGAGAAAATTATCAAAAAGCTCTACCGAAGAAGTGGAAAGACCGGTAGAGGGGATCCGATCGGTCGAGTTTAGTACCTCGAACGGAGTATAAAAGTATCATTACAACATTGGCAGCGACCGGTCGAGCGACTGACAGAGACCAGCTAAACGGCTGCAATTCCTCGCCATCCCAGGCGATCGCCAGATTGCTTCCGCCGTTCATATTCATCCGACGCAACTAATCGCACGTGCAAGTGATCTACATACGACAACTCTGCAATTGCAACATGATTCGCATGTGAGTACAGGGTGCACTGTTTTAAATTTGTAACTGTGATAGATTCTTGGGCCATACACTGAGAAAAAGGATAGTGTTTCCTACCATAACGAATAGTTCCGGGGGGACGTCTATATAGATAGTTTCTGATAGTATATATTTAATTGGCCAAACTATAATTATGGTTGCAACCATGATTTACATGGTCGTAACTACAAAATGTTGACGTTCCCCTTGGGAATTATTTCTTATGGTAAAAAGTCAGTATTGCTTTTACTATGTAAAAGCGTAAAGCGTGTTGCTTTTAGTATGTAATTTTTCTCAGTGTACCTTGGCAATGTGTACGCTCTAATCAGTAATCGACTCTATAGTGGAATGGCGTGTTGTTCACAATCAATCGCGATAATAAATGTAATCTCACCGGAAACTTACACGTGACGTTCAATCGTAATCGCGATCACTATGTATCGAATTAACTTTGGAGATAACAACTCGAAGCGATTATCGAATTATTTCCAAATCGTTTTATCCGCAAATCAACAAAAAGAAAATGGCTTAAGGTTATATGTAGATAAATAGGTGCGTAGGTACTTGTTCAAGCTTCGTAGAAGCAGAGACAAATAGTTTAGATTTATCGCGATCGAAAAAAAAACTGCAAGCTCATTATAAAATGATATCGCTTAACACTGTATTCATGAAAAAATCTGATATATTGGCTGAAACGACAATCACGGTGTAATGATAACGGAATAGAATGGCCAACATAGAAACTTGCCAGCAGAGTCGATTAAGTCATATACCACATGTACACGATCTGCACATCTATACGTTATCGAGTCAATGGAGTCTGCTTCAAATGGAACAACTGTCGAACCATACCTATCTCGATACTTCGTTTTACCCCGCTTTTGTTACGCGTTACTGTTGCAATAATCATCTTTTTGTAGCTCGCTCATTTGAGAGGTGAAAAAAACGATGGTGTTCAAATAATTATTAAACGTAATTTTTTAGTGGAAATAATCGAGTGCAATTCCAAGGATTGAGGAAACAGAAATGTATTTATACGCCTTTTAGAGAAGACAACTTGAATGCAAAACAGCAATGCATGTTCATATGTTGAAGTCTAAGTTTTTTTATTTCTTGAAAGCCAGTTCTGAGCATAACAAGGCCACACTAGTTAATTACGTTTTTAATATAAGTATATTTTCTTGGATTTCAGCGTACTGGGTCTGTTGACCTTGACGGCAGTTGTAAAATGTGCTGCAGTAAAGGATCCCGTACAGGATGAACCGGAATTCTTAGCACGCGCAAAAGAACTGTTAGCCCGACTGAATGTCGAGTATGGCAAATGGAACAACAAACAAACCCTCGCCGCGTGGGCCTATGCTTCGAATTTGACTGATCATAATCTCGCAATGCAGCTCAATGTTTCTGCTCAATTTGCCGATTACAAACGACAAATGTGGCAGGAAGTTATGCAGTTTCCTTGGCAGGGCATCAAAGATTTTAATACGCGGAGACAGTTCGAGAAGCTGGCAACTCCTGGCGCATCGGCACTTCCGGCAGAGGTACATTTCGTATATTTCGATATACTACCTAATTTTATCATTAGACTGTAGTGAGCAATACTTCCGGTTAGATAATCTCATTTTTTCAATCGGAAGTGACCTATTTCCGGTATGACGTCACTTCCGGTCGCAAAATGAAATTGTCAAACCGGAAGTGACATATTTCCGGTATAACGTCACTGCCGGTCGAAGAATGAGATTTTAAAACCAGAAGCGACGCAATTTCCGTAAATCTCCGGAAATGTAAATTTCCGGTTTCTAAATTCCATGGTCTATCGCGAGGTTGCAAAGCCTCCGAGCGCCAACAACCTGATAGTACCAATTACGATAAAGAACATACATTGGACCCTAATTTATAAATGCGTTACTATAACACAAATATAAATTGGCGAGAGTTTTCAGAAATACACAGAATTCGGCGAGATCACCAGCAAGATGCAGAGCACATACTCAACGGCAAAGATTTGCGATTTCAAGAAACCGACCAAGTGCGACCTGAGCCTGGAGCCTGAAATTACGGATCTGTTCATGCATAGCCGCGACCCGGAAGAGCTGAAGCATTTGTGGACTAAGTGGAGGGACGCATCTGGTAAGAAGGTCAAAGCTGACTTCGTCCGATACGTCGAGCTGAGCAACGACATTGCAAAATTAAATAACTACAAGGACATGGCTGCCTATTGGATAAAAGACTACGAGGCCGATGACTTTGTCGAACAAATTGGTAAGAGCGCGTCCGTCCGTCTGTCCGTGGTCAATTTACCAATATTAATCCTCTGTAACTCCAAGAAAACTTGAACTATCGCCTTAAAAATTTTCGCACAGATAATGCCATAACTTAAAAATAAGAAATATGATTCTAACATTAATAGTTAGCAAAGTCAGGTACAACGTATTGCATATAATCTTGTTACTCCCAAAATTTTTTATAATCGACCAGTGTATAACATGAATATAGATCGGAGCTTCGCAATGCATTTAAAAATTAAAAAAAAAATGTTTAGATGCCCTATGGACGGAGCTTAAGCCATTGTACTTGCAACTGCACGCCTACGTAAGACGCGCGCTTCGTTTGAAATACGGCGAAGAAGTCGTGACGAAGGATGGTCCCATACCAGCGCATCTGTTCGGCAACATGTGGGCCCAAACGTGGGACAACTTAGCGGAATTTAGCACGCCCTATCCTGGCAAGCAGTTGCCGGACGTCAGTGACGCCATGGTCGAACAAGGTTGTTATTATCGATACAATTAAAAAATGGGTAGTTAATATGCGATATTATACGGCCATGGGAGAAATCGATACATTTAACATACTAGTGATCAACGTCTGTGCATTTGTCACTAAGTGTTTCGGATCGGCGAGTACCTTGGCAACGTACCGTCGCGGTCCAATCAACCGTAAACCATTGGGTTCTTTTCTAACGATGTACTCCAACTCCTCCAGTCGATTGCGCCAAACTGATCTCTGATTCCAACTTTCTGGAGGTTGGTTTTCGGTCAATATTTCAAAACTAACCGTAATACCAAGTGGTATATGTGTCGGATAGAAAGTTTGCTTACATTTGGACTTTCCCAAAACAACCGAATTTCCGACTCTATGTCGAGACCACCGATAGCTCTTGGCTCAGGATTGGAAATTGGGTTGTTTTACGAAAATCCAACCATAAACCAACCTCCTATCCAACACATATAAAGATTGGTATTACGGTTCGTTTTTTCAATATCGCCGAAAAATCAACCGCTCGAAGATTGGAGTTTGAGTTAAAGTTGGTTTGGTGGACCAATCGACCGGTTGGTTTTCAGGATGGTTTCCGGTTGCTCAGACCGCCAGGCTACCGCTCGAAAACTCATGTCGATCAACGTTCTTTCTACCGTGCACGATTTAATACCTAAATGTTTTGCCTTAACACAGGATACAATGCAACGAGCATATTCCGGCTAGCCGAAGACTTTTTCGTGTCCCTAAATTTGAGCGCGATGCCGGAACTCTTTTGGAAAAATTCTATTCTGGAAAAGCAAGAGGGCGTCGACATGGTATGCCATGCCTCAGCCTGGGACTTCTACGACGGCAAGGACTTCAGAATAAAGCAGTGCACGCGCGTCAACATGGCAGATCTTGAAACCGCTCATCACGAAATGGGACACATACAGTATTTCCTGCAGTACAAGGATCAACCGACGGTCTACAAAGACGGCGCCAATCCTGGCTTTCACGAAGCCGTCGGCGACACGATATCCCTGAGCGCATCGACACCTTCCCATCTTAAAAACCTCGGATTCCTCGAGGAGGTAGCCACGGATGACGAGGCGACCCTTAATCATCTTTACTTCGTCGGCCTCCACAAAATTGCCTTCCTTCCGTTTGCCTTGATGATGGATAAGTGGCGCTGGAACGTATTCCAAGGTAGCGCGCTTCCTGACACGTACAATTGCAATTGGTAAGCATCGCAACCCATCATGGCCCGCCCAGGCATGCCAATGTGTTTCGCCGCATTGTAATTCAGTGTCGTCGAACTAAAGTCGACTGTTCGAGTACCATGCTTGCTGCATTGAAATGAGTTAAACACGAATGTTTCAAGCGTGAATCTTAAGGAAATCCTTGAAGAGAGTAAAATCGGCTATTCGAAATTTGAATTCCAAATCAGTTTCCATATTTTGTCATTCTCTTCTGACCTGACTATTATTGGGTAATGGAATTGTAGATGAAATAGTGAAACAGTAAATATGGTCCACCATATTTTGGTCCACAATAATTTAGCAGGTTTTTTCACCCTAAAGTCGTTGGGGATTGAACATGGGTATGACGGACGTCCATAACAATTGAAGCTCTGTTATATTATGTTTATCCATTGATTATAGGTGGTCACTTGCCGAAGAATTCCAAGGAATTGAACCACCGGTCGATCGATCCGAAGACGATTTCGATCCTGGCGCGAAGTACCACATAATCGCTGATGTGGAGTACATAAGATATTTCGTAAGCTTCGTAGTTCAATTCCAGTTCCACAAGGCTCTGTGTGTGGAAGCTGGAGAGTACGATCCGCTGAGCCGACAGAACAAACCGCTAAGCGAGTGCAACATTTATGGGAATGAAAGAGCGGGTTATTTGTTCAGGTAAGAAAAAAACACGATTTCTACGGAAACTAGTTTCTCAACGGGTAGATATAACATTTCCATCCCCCAGGTCGATGCTAGAACTCGGTTCCTCGATGCCGTGGCCAGACGCGATGGAAAAAATAACTGGTCAACGAAAAATGAATAGCAGCGGCCTACTCGAATATTTCAAGCCTCTGATGGACTGGCTCAAGCTTGAGAATGAAAAGAACAACGAATACATAGGGTGGAAACCCACGAAACGGGGTAAGTCATTTGCATCGACATTGCATCGTTTTTTTTTTTTTTTTAATAACACATACAGAAACTATTGTAATGTGATAAAAAAAAATTGTCCCGCATTATTCTCATGAGAGATAGTTTTTACTTATGTCATCTTCCACTGATCGCGGTTTTCAGTGATTTTCGGCAATTGCCTAATATTTTATTCTTTTAAAGTCTGTTTGAGCAAAGACAAAATCAACGGAACGGCAGTATAAGGACAGAACCGCTGCAAACTATACAGAAGAAATACCACGTCTGTATTACCATCCCAATATACAGAGGCAATTGAATGTGATCTAAATCTGGAAGTCTCCGTAGAAGAAAACTGAATCATCCTGAAAGAAAATTAACAAATCTGTGGATAAGTACTTATCATCGGTATATTATGTGTAAAGGAATGTTGAAACATGAACATGCTGTAGACAGAGTAAGAAATTTTGATGCTGAATAAATACAACTTACTGTGATTGTTCGATCCTTTTGTTCAAAAGCAAAGTTGAGAGTCTTAAGCCTTTCCAACTCACGCCTCTATACCCACTTTTAGGCACTGCCGTAGCAAATCTTAGCCCTCACTATGCCTTCGTAGGTCCAATTCGCGACGGTTCGGACGTAGAATATTTCAGAACTTTCGTTCAATAATTTACTGTATGAATTGGTCGCTCGTCATTGCCAATGCCGAAAATTTGAATATTAGTATGACTTCCGTAATGTCAAGTAAACTTGCGACCAATCCCCGATCGTAGTTGTACACTGGTAATTAAAAGTTCTCAGACAGTCAACAATAATTATTATTGTGCAGATACCGTGCTTCAGCAAAGCTGTGAAGGTTACTATGGAGGTCTACCATATCTGACAGTTTTGACATTGCTATCAGCTCGGACGCTGCAGCGACGTCGCTGTCGTGGCTTGTACACCACAGCGATTATTGAACCTCAATCATTGTCATCAGATTGCAAAGTGCTTTATCACTTCGGGCTTATTTGATTAAAAACGCTATAATCTTTAAAAGACTTCGTTTTTTACTATTTCAAGATATTATTGTCATCATTATAGATATAATAAGATATACAAAATTTCGAGTCCTCATAATTAATCTCGGATAACCGTTCACCTTCATTAAATGGCTTAAATTACACATTCTTATTTGTTTCAACAATCAGCCTAACGCTATTTCTAACATTTTAGATATATCCACTATTTTTTCTCGCGGTTTCTCCAAATCTTTGCCCAACGCGCGTTCCGCCTCATCGATCTTTTCCCACTGCTCGTAAGATACAGTTTGAACGTTTTTGGGATTCAGAATCTTAAAAAGTCCTTCGGTCCCCGCTTTTGCTTCGTTGACGACAAGCTCTTTGTTGATTAGTCCAGCTACTTGAAAAGCGTTCGTCATCGTCGATAGAATGACGCCTACAGGACCGGTGCCGACCCATCCAGCAGCGTACAAATTGTCTTCCACTTTGCCCGAAGAATTGACAACACGACCCTTCCTAACGTCGAATGGAACTGTGGGATCGATCGGCACTGACTTGTAACCGATACTCCGCAGAGCTAAGCCACACGGAATTTCTTCGTAAGACTCGGTTGCACTGGCCCGCTGGCTAAGGTAATCGTCGCCCTTCAACTCGTTTACACGAAGCTTAATCTTCTCTACCACTTTCGACCCCAAAAATTCGCTCGGGCCGCGCAAGAAAATTGGAAACAATTCTTTCTCATAAACACTGTCCTCCCCCGATGATTCGTCCACAGATTTGAGCATTAGCTCCGTTATGCGTTTCCTCGGCCTCGGCAAGTTCGGAACGAGCTCACGAACTCCGTCGAAGTCCTCCGAACGCCATCGAATTTTGCATTTTTCCAGCTTCGTCATTTCGCGTAATTCAGCTATCGTGAAGGCAGTTTGCAGAGGCCCTCGGCGTCCTACCATCCAAACCTTGCGCACTTTGCTCCTCGATAACTGATCCAGAGCGTACGAAGTTATGTCCGTTTTCTGGAATACATAAAGATTTGTACATTTATTTTTATTATTGGCCCGTCAAGGGCAACTTTGTTAAGATTAATGTCTTCGGTGATCGTTCAGCAATATAACATATGAATTATCGTTGTTCACCTTCAAATGATCTACGGGTGTTAAGAGTATCCTTGCAATATCCATCGCTACGTTGCCTTGGCCAACTATCACAGCGTCCTCCACATCTAAGTTAACTTTGAGATCTCTATCATTCGGAAAACCGTTATACCAGCCTACGAACTTACGACCTGATATTACATTTTCTAAATCCTCGCCGGGAATGCCTAGTGTGTTGTCCTCTTCTGCGCCATACGTCTAAAATCCAATGAAATAAAATAATAAATCATAACACAAATGTATTTTCGGTCACTAATGGGAAAAGAAACAATTATAAGTTTCCCTTTTAATTTTATAAGTTTTCAAATGAAGAATGGCAATAAAATGTGTACGCCTTTGACCACTGTGATCTCTTCACGCCGATCTGATGTCACAAGCTCTGTATCACAAGTAGATTTTGAAGTAAACAGATTTCGTCAGTAAGAATGCATAAGTACCAGTAACACGGCATGATAGTTTTCCCGAAGTTGTTTCACCGTCACGTCTTTTCCAACGTTGACGTTTCCCAGAAACTGTACACGTGGATTAGTGGCAGTTTTGTGAAAAGTATGGATAACATTTTTTACTTCCGGATGATCAGGAGCAACGCCGAATCGCACCAAGCCAAACGGTACGGGCAATCGCTCCAAAATATCCACTTTCACTTCACTGGATGTCTAAAAAAACACACACGAGTTAATATATAAAATAAGATATCAATCATATATTGTATGACGTTTTTCAACAATTAAGATTCATGGTTTGTTTTGTGCATACACATCATTAGATCATCAAAGTATTTCATCGTAATAAAAAAAAATCATTAGTCACATAAAACACGTTGATTTATTGTAGATGGGAGATCGAATCTTTTTTTTGTACCTTTATCAATTGTTGCGCAGCATAAAATCCGGCTGGACCAGCGCCGACGATACAAACATTTGGAGTTACGTTCTTGCCCGATAAATTCCGAACACAGTGGACAACGCTATTGAGTTTCATGACGTTCTTCAATCTATAAAAAAATATATAGTCTCGTAAATGTTACGAATAGATAAATAAATATTATGAAAAGTATTCAGCCGAGGCTCACACTGCAACTTTTTTCTGTACTGTCTCGCTAGAACTCGTTGTGATACTGTCAGATACGGTCTACTCTACAGCCGGGAATCACCGGTATCGATATATATGGCCATTGGGGTCAATGCTCAGCGCATGAAACATTCAGCTATCGTGGATTTTTAAATCAGGACATTACCTCTGTACGCACACGAGCGCTCAGCTTCTCCCAGCTAACGCGCTACAATTTACATTCTAGGCACCCGTTTCAACAATAAAACATAAAATTGTACGGGAACATAATGTCTTATTTAGAAATTTTTCAACCAGCATTTATTGATTGCGAAATATTATAATATCAATCGCTATACACGTAAATATAACACCGCATCGTGTGTTTTCTTCTGTCTTCTTTTTTACAAATATCCCGTTTGGCGGAAGATTGCGATCATATAGCTTCGATCTTATCTCTCGAAATTCGCCACTATGTGGGACACACAATGCTTGATAATCCAGTGATTGATCTTGATAATATGATGGTAAAATGTACAATCTAGAAACGAAATTTTATATATTTGTACGAATGCGAAAAAAAAATTATTTGATCAGTGCAGTTACCACAGAATTATTCTTACCACAGAGTGTTGAAACTGGTACAACCGACAGTACCGCTTCTCCCTTGCGTTTTGCTTCGCTCGAAGCGTTGGCCATTTCCTTCAAGTATTGTGCAACTTTTTCGTCCGCTTTATTACCTTTCAAAGTAATTATACATCCCATCTTCTCGCTCGCCCGCAACTCCAGTGAATCGAACGTATGAGCGATGAGATACAAAAGCCCTACGCTCAACTGCGATAGCAAGGAATATCCGACGAAAGTAATGTTACAATTTTTCTCAAGACCCGCGAACGCATCGCAGATATCACTTATCAATTTTTGACTGTCCGATACATTGGTATATTCAAACATTAAAACTTTTTCATCATCATCTTTCTCTTGGATGCATGCTTTTATGTTTTCGAGAGAGGGTATGTGTGCGGTAAATCCTACTTTCTGTGCGATCTCGAGTGTGGCATTGTACATTTTCAGTATCGTCGCTGCGCAGAACTTTGAGCTTTCAATTTTTTTGTACGGCTTTCCCGTTGAAATCCATAATTTACCTGGGACATCGCTGAACTGAAAGCAAAATAATAACGATAAAGTGTAAGAAAGAATTTTATGATGTGTAATATAATATTTAGTAATACAATTTAGCAAATGAAGAATGAAGAAGAACCAAATCTTCGAAATAGCATGATAAATCAAATAAAATATGTCCGATTATCTGATCGAATGATTAGATTAGATAAAATGAGATAAAAACGTTGCTATCAAAGAACAGTTTAAAGTATATTCCATGCCAAATGGACATGAAGATACAAACAAAATTCCTCGTGAGGATTATCGGTAAGCAAGGTCACCTACCATTTCTCGAACGCCAGGATTTTAAATCGAGTCTATCAAATTACAAGGTAAAGCAGCGTACAGTAATGAGTTTCTTTCTTCGCCGTTTGGCGCGTTAAAAAAGACAATTTGTCGAGATCGCTTCGTCATTCAGAAACAAACGTTATGCTCACTTTGAAAGTATCACCGGTGTCCGGTACTGTGACGAGTTTCAAATCTTCTTCGATTATGGATAGGCGCTGCTTTGGGTTTAAATTTTCCCTCTGTCGCCGTGAATTGTAAGAATCGGGAGGAGTACGATAATCAATGACCGTAAGATCTTGCTGGGCTAATTTGTTTTTCCCGACGATTTCCATTTCTTCCGAAGGCAACGAGCGCAGCTCGTAGTTCTTCATAAATCGATCGGCGACCATGCGTTTAATTTTTTTCACATCGACATCCCCGCGATATTCCTCAGCGTCGCGTCTGAACGTCCTCATATTGCTCAGTATAACTTCGGACTGGTGAGCCTTGAAGAATTCTCCGCAACTCACGATTTGATTTATAAAATGTTCGGGAATGTCGTTTTGGCCGAACATGGCCATTTCGGAAGGTCTCTCGTAGTGCCGACGGAGAGTCTCGATGTAAGGTGCGATAAAATCTGGTCCTGCGAATCCAATGCACACTACGTACACCTCGGAGTTTCCTTCCTTGCTGGTAACGGGCTTGTTTATGACGATTTTGTCGAAACAGCATGATAAGAGGTAAACCAAACAAAGAGTCTGATGCTCGAAGATCGTGAATATCTTTAGAAGAAAGCTACCCCCTGTACGGAGAATATGCAAAGCAGCAAGAGCTTCACAGAAGTGCAGTGGCGACACGACCTCTTCTTGTTCCGCCGGGGTGTCCAGGCAATCTATACTTCCATCCGCCGTGACCAACATCACGTTTGGGCCAGCTTTCTCTACGAGAGCATCTAAATTTTTCAAATCCATCAGATTCCCAGTGTTGTCGATTCCGAAAAACCAATTATCCAGAGTGTGTATAATGAATCGGTCGTCATTCACCATTCTCGACAAGGAATTTCCTTCGTAGTGAGGATTCAGCGTGGTCGCCAACCAATTCCAATTGACTTCAGGTGCCTTCAGTTTCAGCCAGTGGTTCAAGGCAGCGACAAATGCGCCCGGTGCCTCGCACAAGTGAACGGAATCCAGTCTACCGTCTTTTATTGTTTTTTCAGTGATCAGAGGAAAGCAAGAGACGTTCTCGTAGAACTTGCACCAGGCTTGTGTCAAGAATTCTGGTTGTATGTCTTTCCTCAGTCGCCACTGGACCTCGCCGGCTTTGTTTCTTTGCTTTGTGTGATGACTCCATTCCGTGAGATTGTAATCATTGAGTTTGCTTTTTGTTTCGTTCAATTCTTTCTTCAAATTCTCCAAGACCTCTATGCTCCACGGTTTCGTGGCGAAGAATGCTTTCACGTCTGGCAGTTTGAAGCCGTTATTGACAATTTCGAAACGTTTGTGAAATAAACTCGCCGCCGCGGTGTCAGCCTCGGAGTCCACATGGTTCGGACGGTTTTTGTTGCTGCGCGTTTGTTTGTTGCTCTTGAATGCCATCGGTAGGTGAGATTCCAGTGATTGCGACTGCTTACGTTTCCTTTGGCTACAATAATGGTGGCTCTCCATTCTGACACCTTATGGAATGTAATTTTGGTGTAGAAACATTTTTTTTCTTTCTCTTACTGACACTTGTGTCTTAGTTATTGTTTTTTATGGCTGCCATCAGAAATGACAGTTATAGTTGTACATTGTGTGCCGCAGTGTTGCAAAGATTAACGCCCAGGGTTTACTCTTCGAATCTATCACAGTAAGAATTTCATACAGTTGTCGACATTAGTGTGAGGAAGATGAATCTAATTGTTTGTAAATAAAGTACAGGCGTTGATTGTTGGCCTCGGCTGATAAATTTTTAATAGATGCCATTCTCACCTTACAGAAGCCGGCAAGAACGTCAAACACGGTGCGAACAATAATAACAACAGTGAATATGAAGGTATCGAACACTTTTACTTTGTGAGGATTTGAAATTGTAAACAAAGAATTACATCAGTGTTAACCTGATTCACTCTTGTTGTGCTATGTGCCGAAAGTCACGCGCTCATGTAAATTAAAACGAGAGAGGGGTAAATACTCGGTTAGATTACAGGATACTTACCTCGTCAGAAATATTAAGATAATATTCTACTGTTAACTTAGTCCCAATTAATCATTGATTTTTATTAATTAAGTTTAAACCGGTAATGAACCTTTTACCTTAGCGTTCGTATGTACTTCTTTTTAATAATTGCTTTCGTTTAATTGATTGGCGTAATCAGAGTTGAGTAATCGATTCGACTTTCGACTTTCGAGCACAGCTTCGGCGTTCCACCTTCGGTGCATCTGCTTATGTACTGTAAGCGCAACAAAACGCAAGTGTTGCTTCAGTGAGTGAGTGTTGCAAATTGAAAGTCGCAATACTGAGTGCGATTTGACGTTTCGTCGCTGTGTTGTGTTCACGGCGTCCGGCTGGATAATGCTGTAAAGTAAATATAAGATTAAAAAAATTATTCCACATACGTCAGTCGGACTCGTTGGTTAACCCTTCCAAGATGTCTGATACCGAGGGTGATAGCTTCTGCAAAAAAATGCGAAAAGCCACAAGGGAGATACACGCAATCAGTGATGCTTTGGTTAATGCCAAGTTGGCTTTTGGTAAGTGCTACGATTTAATTAAATCGTTACAACAAACAAAAATATATTTTAAGACTTGTTACATAGTTATACTGTGCTGCTCTACAGTAATGTTTGTTTTGGCTATAAATAATTAATCTATTCGGTGTTTGCTCATAGACAAAGTGTACAGCCGAAGAGTATTGAGTCGTAGCCTTAGAGAAGAAGCATTGTTTCTCTGTCTGAATATTTTTTTCAAACATCTCTATATTTCCATTCAGGTTTCCATGATGACAAAGTTTGGGCTGATGGACTTCTGGTGTTCTATGAAATTTTTAGATACCTAGAGGGTGCAATGGATCGATTAAAAAGTACCAGGATCGGTCTTCTTAATCTGTCCGGTCTGCAGCGTACAGAGGCATTCGAATCGGATTTGGAATACTACTTGGGAAAGGGTTGGATGAAAAATTATACCCCAAGGTATCGTATATTGTCAATGCAGGAACTAGACTAAGTGTAACAGCATGCAAACTGAGACTATAAATGATTGGAATTGGATATAATCGAGAGCCTCAAGCTGCACAGCTGTTTCATTGTATATTGAACATGGAATATGGTTTCATTGTATTCTGAATCTGGAAGTCTTTCATCGTATCCTGAATCTGGAAAAGTCTTTAATTGTGCCACTTCATCTAGGCGTAAGACATTTATTAGACATAAAATTCAGAAATCTAAGCTTCCTCCATGAGATAGCATAAATATCGTGAATGCAATGTATGCACAAATATAATGTACATTCATTGCCCTTTAAAGCATTTTTTTTTGTATGAAGTTTAAAATACGTTTATTATAATAATAATAAACGTATAAGTTGGTTATTAATGTTTTTCTGGATTCAAAGAGGTCACCTGAGATACACCATGCTCCAAAGGGTTCAAAGATAGTTCTTTTTTTTTGTCGGGAAAGTCATTGACCCCCACAATTAAATAATAATTCTGCGCTGATCAAAACACATAGAGAATCAAAGCTATAGAAGCGGATAGTTTCACAGTGAAGAATTGCACGGTTTTGAAAGTCATTGGGAACTTGTTACAGGGAAAGCGTCGTGAAGTACTTGATGCGTCTGAGGGAGGTTGAAGACACTGATCCAAGCTTACTAATGGCGTATATCTACCATTTGTATATGGGATTACTGAGCGGCGGTATAATTTTGCGAAAGAAGAGGCAACTAGTCCAAAAAATGTCACCATTCAAACAAGCCCCGGCCGGTGGTGACGCGATAACGAATTTCGGTGACAAAAGTATCCACGAATTGAAGAGAGAACTGCGCAGCACGATGAACGGAATCGCTGACAACCTTGACGAAGATACGAAAAATAAGCTTATCGAGGAAAGTAAGATTGTATATTCATTAAACAATGAAATAATCCGAAGTGTTCGTGGAGCTGGCATTGTGATAGTCAAAAAAGTTACTTACTTTGTTATCATACTTATATTACTTCTATACGCTTTCATGGTTCTCTTTAAAAAATAGATATATCGTCCAGCAATTTTTTTCTTCCAAAGTTGTATATACATTTTTAGGAACTCGCCCTAACAATTGTGATTCACCTGAGCGCTGTAACGTCGCAGAACTGCTGAAAAACAGTACTGTAACGATTCAGAAAGTAAATAACGATTGGAAGGTAGATAGATATTATTTATTTGAATTATAAATTTTCATTAAAAAATAATGTATATTAAAAAAGAAACAAATGATATTTAATGAATTTTGGAGAACCGCCAGATCTACAATGGCGACGTAGATGTCAAGATAATCTGATAAATTTGTCGCTGGAGCGATAAGCAAACTAAAATAATCAAAAGAATTTATCTGTTTTTCGTCGTTCTTGTAACGTTTAATATAAGTGAAAGAATTTCGAAGGAAAGAAAAAAAAATACATTTTTTAAAAATAAACCTCATTATCAATGATATTTTTGCGAGAACAACGAGGATGAAAAGAGACTGAAACTAAAAACTACTATTGACAATGCTACAACAAATAAAAATAAAGGATGATGTTAAAAGTCTCCGGATGGTTTTCAGATAAGATTAATAGTACCTTGGAGCAAATGTTTGCGTCGGAAATAAATGCATCATCGATACACTAGCAATAGTTGTTATATGACTTTCGTTCACCGTCCAACAAATCATAAGATTTTACAGACTAAAATAAACCAGTTCAATCAATGAACTGTTTTGAGATCTGGATTTACTTATGTCTACATCAACGAGTTGTCTGTCAATAATATAATTGATGAGTTATCACATATTTTCCGTAGTCGACGAATGAACAGCAGCAATACTGTCTACCCATAATTGTCACCCTAGGCTAGACATTAGAAAGATTAACTTCCTAAACGTAATACTAATGTTGTTAATGAGGATTGCGTCAGCTCTATAAATGGGATGTAAATATTCCCAATTCGTACTGTAAACTTTCTCTTTAACGCCGTGATTCTTAGAAACAATTGAGAACAGCCTGTCTGTCGAATTTGAAATGAGCCCAGATCTTAGAATTAAATTCGAGGGACAATTCTTGAGCCGTCGGACATGCCTGTCTCATGAACGGCGATTTATTTCCGTGCTGCAAAGGACCAAAGGGGGACGGAATATCTTTGATGTCCGATGCCAGCTTTTGAGCAGCTTCGCCGAACAATAAAGACTTTATGTTACCACTGGTGACTTGTTCGTTGAACTCTTCCTTTACGCGAATTCGATCACCTGCGAAAATAATGTTGGCCATTAGACAGTTTTTCATTTTGCGTGTGCAAAATTTCAAACGGTGTTTGAGAACTACTATACGAAAACGAAATCGTGATAATGTTAAATGTTATGGGTCAAATAACTTCCAAACCTACTTAATCATTGGATATGGTAATCCTAATTCTTCGAAAGATCAATGCAACGTAAGAAGTTTTTTCTACGAAAGAAAACGATGCAAGGTAGAAAAATGACTATGTAGTTGCAAGCATACCTTTCGTTTTATTTGCCGGAATTTGGGTTTTGTGATTAACCTCCGTACACTTGATCGATTGTATCGCCGAATCTTGCATTACAGAACGAGGCGGCAGTGCTCGCGGACTATCGACTAATTGTTTCGCTAAAACAGCTGCCGATTGATCCTCGTCTGGTTCGCCAAATAAATTACGTTTGAAGGCACCTTTTGGAAAATTTTTATTGTCGACGCTAGCCTTTTGTGAGCTTTTGACGTCGAATGCACTACGTCGACTTCGGGTTGGCGATGTATTCAATCGTCTCGTATTCTTGAAGTCCGGTATTTCATTCTATGCATTATAACATATATCACAGATATCAGAGGATATTTTATGTAAAAATCATAGATGTTTATATATACAATGTGAATTGCTCATTACCTGTACAGATTGCGAGATTAATTGTTGCTGGCGTTTGCTCTTGGAACTTGTTTCAACATCTCCCAAAGACTTGTGTCGAAGCCGTCGCGGTATATTCTTTTCCCGTTGCTGTTTTTCCACAACCCATCGCTTCATTCGTCTGGAAAGGAAATTAATAAAAGTTTGAGCATATATATGACTGCAAATAATTATTCATTATACTGCATTTCATTTTTCCTGAATTCTATTATCTATGTAATTTTTGGTACAAATTATTTAAATGTGCAATCTAATAATAATACTTTTTATTGTTATAACAAGATCTGAAAAATTAGCATGTTTTTGTTCCTTTAAATAATAATGGACAAACAATAAATAATTCAAAGTACGTCAGAGAAATTAAATGTCCATACACAAAAATGATTATTGGTTTTACAGAAAATCACAACATTACAACACAAAAAAAATTGATACCCCGTTTCAATAATTGAGCATACGTACTTGACAAATGGAACAACCATGAAAAATGCATTTGGTCCAACACCCATTTTGACTTTTGGCGTCATGTCCTTTTTATTATTCGGTAAGTCAGCCAGCGCGAACCATTCGACATTTTTAATCTCGTTGCGGGTCCTTGGTTTGAACTTTGTGTTCATCTGTACGCCCGATATGATGTAAAGTCTGACTAATTGATCGTGTATAGTCGATTCTATGTACTCATTTTTGTCTATCAAATCCGATATGTCAAAGCCGGTTTCCTCAAGAACTTCACGAACCGCACAATGAGACGGATCTTCGTCCTCGTTCACTTTGCCTTTTGGAAAACCCCAACTGTGCTTTGCCCAGTAACTTTGTACGAGCAGAACTTTTGTCAAATCGTCGTTGAGAACGATCGCTCCGAATGTTGGCACGCTCTGTTTGTATTCTCGCCATTGTTCGATAACAGAATCGATGTGAGCGAAGTGAGGTTTCAAAAAAGGTATGTGCTGAAAAATGTGGGTAGCAAACTCTTTTATGCTGCAGCTTTTCAACTTTCGATTATCTTCGGCGCAGTAGAAGTCTAAATAAAACCAGTGGGCTAGTTCGATTTGGAAGCATATTCGAACCAAATCCTTGCGTTCTTCCTCAGGTACGTTTATGATGAATCGACTGAAAAGACAAATTCGTGGTTTCATATATATGCGGTTATGTTCTCAAAGCTTTACGAGCGTTTTTATTCCAAAATATTTTATTTGTTTAATCACAATCGTATTGTTTGAAAAATCACATTCGTAGTTTGAAAAATCTTAGAGAAACTAACCTGCTAAGATCATCCAAAATATCCAACGGGATCGAATGTTCGGCCATTTTAACGTTTGCTCGAGTGTGTATCGTCGATGATACTCTATGCCCCATAAAATAATAGGTAACGTAAAGGTAGCCGAAAACGGAACCTATATTATGACCAACCTCGCCCAACACAAAGTTTCTAGAATACCATGTATCCGATCTTATATACTATAGATGGCACTGTGAGACTGCTTTTGTGCCAGCCCTAAGTCTCTGCAACCAACCCAGTAAATTTCCACCCCTCTAAAGACTTAAAGTGGAACCTCTCATATTGCTCTGCTATCTAAGGTGGATGGTAAAACAGATTTTGCTATGACGTACCGTCGATTAGGAATAAATATCGACGGTAATTTATTTAATTTTATATACTGTCGATATTGAGCGTTCTAGACGTTTTCGTTTCGGCCACCTGACAGCAAGCCAAAAATAGTGCATTCGCACAGGAACACAACGAAGCGCTCTCCACCAACCGCTATCGCAGAAACTCTCATTTCGGCGAGATATTTTCCGGGCGAATTGTTCTAAAGAAGAGACAGAAAAAGGACAGATATTCAATGTCTTATTCGTCTTTTATACTGTCAAATCAAGAAATCCCAACAGGCTAACTGACCTGCACAATTTCGATCAGTTATGAATCGAGTGGTCCAATTTGCCTGAATACTGTTTATTCCTTCGCACGCAATTCGAATACGCAATTTCTCTAAATTTGTGTATAGAAAAATGACGTCAACACGCCCGAGCGAATCAAGCGTAATTTGTACGTATGAAAAAACTACGTATCAATCATATCTCAGTACAGTGTCGGGAGTGTTAAAGTGAATTGCAATATATTATTTTTACAGCCGACGATCATGAATTCGTTGTACCAAAAAAAGTTGTCAAAGTTCCGGAGGATATGGTTCTCTGGCAAAAATCGGAAGCCTACTTTGTATGTTTGCATTGGCACTGCATTTTTTTTACCAAATCTTTAATCCAAAGTCAATGTCCTTATGTATGGTTTATAGGAATATTTGGGTTTTATAATGGCACTGAACGAAGCTGTACAGGGAAAAGGGCTCAGCGTTGAATGTCCTCAGTCGCTGGCTGTAACTAAGACTATCGAAATGCTGAATAAATTTGACGATTGGATAACTCAGATACCACCAACGGATCAACCTCAGCGCTTTGGCAACAAATCCTTTCGTACATGGAACAAAAAATTGACTGAGGTTTCTTTTATTTGTACAGATTTGTGTTTGTACTTTTACAACTTTATATTGAACGGTGTTATTTCAGTGTGCTGTAGAAGAATTAAAATTGGTATTGCCGGAAGGGTTGTACAGGGCACTTCCAGAAGTATCGCAATACCTGTGCGAAGGATTTGGAAATCCTACGCGTATAGATTATGGAACGGGTCATGAAATGGCGTTTATCATGTTCCTGTGTTGCATGTTCAGAATTGGAGCTTATAAACTTGATGACAAAGTCGCTGTGGGAACTAAAGTATTCAATAGGTATGTTACAAACAAAGTTTGAATTTTTTACATGGGTAATTGTTTAACAAACAGAGACACATGGAAATCTTGCCATACACATTATTAAAAAATTGCACAGAATTAAAAAAATATATTTATAAAAATTTAGGAACAAACACCCACACATTTTATTATTCTTCTTTTAAACAATTTTAATAAATTTATTGTCAACAGATATTTGGAATTAGTGCGCAGACTTCAATTGGTCTACCGAATCGAACCAGCTGGAAGCCATGGAGTTTGGAGTCTTGATGATTATCAGTTTGTGCCATTTATTTGGGGAAGTGCACAATTGATCGGTAAGGTTGTTTCCCATGTAAAACACTATAGGAAATCATGCTATAAGTAGTTAACAATACCAATGTTCTTCAGGTCATCCTCGACTGGAACCGCGTCACTTCGTGAATCCAGACACAGTAGAAATGTACAGCAAGGAGTACATGTTTCTCGGTTCCATCGAGTTCATTTGCAAGGTAAAGATAGGACCTTTCGCGGAACATTCGAATCAGCTGTGGAACGTCAGCGCCGTGTCTTCGTGGTCCAAGGTCAACGCAGGACTCATCAAGATGTACAAGGCTGAAGTAAGTTAATTCATTGATCTACTGATTATTCGATATATGGTGGGAAGCTTTCATTCCTATTTTTCACATTTCAGGTATTGTCAAAGTTTCCAGTTATCCAACACGTACTATTCGGTTCTTTGCTACCGATGAAGCCCGCTCCAGTTAGCTTAACTTCTCGGGTGCCTCGACCTACCCAAGCCCCTCCCATGCCACCAAAATTACAATAATTGTACAAAATCATTGCGTTCTGAATATAAACATACACATATATTTATAAGGTGTTAGTCCCCATTGAGATTCTAGTTGGGGACTGTTTCAGTTTAGCTCAGAGATGGGCAATCATCAGATGAACGGGCGAATTTCCATACGTTTTCACTCGGAAAAGAAATAACATTATTATTTGTTTTTTTCAAGTGAAAAGACATCGAAATATAATTTTTCACTGAATGGTTACCGATTTTCTATCTAGAGTAGGATATGAAACAAATAACTACCTCGAGACTGTAGTGACTTAGACATTACGGATTTATTGTATTCCTTACGTTCGAAAGAGTACAAATCAACGAATATAACATTAAACAACTGCATATTATTTAAGGTTTTTTTTCTCGATATTACCCAACACTTCTCTGGCATTCCTTGCACATATTGCATATTACTTTTTTGTTTACTACGGTCCACGCGTAGTGACTATTTTGCGACTATCCTTTTTATTCTCTTTTTCATTGCAACAGTGATTGTACGAAGTAAAATTTTATATACAAAGATAAAACAAAGGTGGCATCAGAATTCTCTTTGGTCTGACACTTTGTAGAACGTCCATCGAATAGCCGTGATTACTCGCCGCATCTAACTAAAATGAAATTCATTTAAATTTCCTACTTTATTTTCGATGGGTAATTATTTTGCGAATTACTTCTATTTTTTGAATCTATGACAAAATTATCATATCAAACAAATTCAATTACTATATTTTTTATATAGTACCGTCTGTCACGTGAGTCGGAACGGGAACGTCGATCTCGGCTGCGACTGCGACTCAAGGATCTCCTACGCGGGCTGCGCGATCGCGACCTAAAAGATTTAAGACAAACATCAAGTTCAATGGACTTTGCCAGTCGTCAAGTTATCGTTTTTCAAAACATTTTCATATGGCTCGGATTGTTGTCAAGAAAAGCTAAAATTGTCCCAAATACGAGCCATGTAAAAGTCAAACGTTCGAACACACATATTGATTATGAAAATTTATCAAAAGTACGATACGATTTAATTAGGATTGACTAATATCTATTTTCTCAAAGGGCGATAAAAAAACTAGGAAGGTATAAGTAACGTAATTGATAAATGCGCATCTGCATCCCACCAGGAAATGTGACCTAATCATTAGCAAATGGAATAATAAAAAAAAGGATAATGTTTGCGATGTAAAAACGTTATAATTATAAGGTGGAAATGTTGGTCATTGATTGTAATTATATTTCATTTTATAATTTACGTGAAGAGCATTGAACTTGCTCAGAGACCCATGAATTGATTTACAGGTAAAAAAGAAACAGGAAAATTATGAATTTTCTCTCAAATTCTACAATGAAATTCAATCAAATTGGCTACTTTGCTTCAATGATGGTATATCCACCTTATTGCTAATGCGTGCATCGCGCTCTCTGGGCGAACTGTTATGCTTCGTTGACAAATTCAATATAAAACGATAGTACAGAGGAAAGAAATCTTCCCGGAATATTTTCATCATTGTACTATGCGTATATTAAAAAAATTATCATTCGGCCAGTCCAAGCTCGATGCACCGGTGAGAAAATTATAATAGAAAACTTTGATAATCGGTGAAATACCATACAACTGTGAACATGTAGTAGTGGTGGTGGTGGTGGTTGGGTGGTGGGATGTTGTGTAGGTGATCATATTGCTTTGCTCGATCGGAGAGAAGTGGCGGTCGCATTTGTCTGCTTTTTTTTACGTGATGGTCGACGAGTAGTAGTAGCAGTAGGTAGAAGTTGGGACGCACGAGCCGATATTTTTGAATCGATGAATCACGATCCTCCTAGCTTCTAGAAGTTGTGGTATCTTCCGAAGAAGTCTTTTCGAAGGGTAGCAGTAGTTACTGACGGTACAGCAACTGACTGTCAACTGACGGACGACTTGGCTTCCTATCGGTGACTGGTGGTGACTGATGGTGACTGGTTGGGAAGTTAGTGGGCAGGCAGGCAATTTTTATCGATTTTTTTTTCAATTTTTTTCATGTATCATTATCGATTGCTAGATTTTTTTTGTTCACGGTGGCTGTGGTAGCAGCAGTAGTAGTAGCAGTAGTAGTGGCGGGGAGACGAGCAGAGCTAGGAGTTGACGCTGGTACAATCTGCAAACGTCAGTTTTACCAATATATAAAATGTAACATTACATTTTTATAATATTTCTTTCCCTTGCACTGTTATGTAACGTTACACCGATTATAGATTATCATTTACAATTTATATAATTTTTCAACAACAAAAATGTCCACATCCTAGACTGCCCACTCTAAATGTTACATGAAAAGATTAATGTACGATAAAAAAAATATCAGTAAAAAAATATAGACATTTTTGACAAATTGACAGTGCTCTTCTGTGTACTCTGTAATTAAATTCTTTTTTCTTAATTTCATGATTGTTTCAACGAAAAATCCATCCTATTCGTACTCAAATATATGCTTTATTCGTGTTCAGATGAGAATTACACCACAAACATAATCACTCCAATATTACTAAAAAAAATCTAGCTAATTCTACTTGCCAATTATTGAAATCTTTAAGAAATTTTTTACTCAGCTCGACGGGTGTACCTGCTCATATAAAAGACTGATCAACAATTTGTGATGCAACTATTATGTTCTTTCTTCAACTACTCATTCGTCTTCCATCTAGCGTAAACTATGTATTTTCTATATCACTTGCGTTGAATGTTGATTCGCATATGTAATTGAATTTCTAAGGATGATGTAACCAATCAATCTCCCGATTACGAAATT
Source organism: Ichneumoninae sp. A BG-2022a (assembly GCA_030522665.1). Classification (NCBI taxonomy): domain Eukaryota; kingdom Metazoa; phylum Arthropoda; class Insecta; order Hymenoptera; family Ichneumonidae; species Ichneumoninae sp. A BG-2022a. The sequence continues at coordinate 50,651 of JAPYZC010000220.1, forward strand.
CAGCAACAAGTTTAGTGGTATGATGCTAAAGCTAACGAGAAACATGCAAAGTTATTGTTCCTAGAGCTAAACATACTGTTTAAAGGTGTAAAAAACAATTAAACGATCTTAAAGATGTTGATCAAAAAGTTTGGAGGGTGATTTTATTATCGATACATGGATTTTTCATGTAGAAACTGTTTAGATAGTTAGCTTCAGCTTCATCTTGGTGTTACGTGCGTGCACAACTCCAACTTGCAATATTGGTAATATTTTATTGCATATACATACTTGAAAACTGCATTTCAAGATCCCATTAGGTCTCCTTTCATTGGTCATCATCAACCTAAAGCTACGCAAAGTTTCTAACGTACTACAGCTCTCAAATCATTTGCAAAAAACAAAACAAAGTTCAGGTAACTAAAATCCCCAAAAGGAAAACGCATGTGAGGAACTTGTTATTGTTTGAATGATTCATGCACTTATGCAATGTTCTTGAATGAGCTCTCTTATCACCCTTCAATTCTCAATGGGTTTAAAATTTTTTTGTTTGATCAATTACTACTGATAACGCCAGTGTCTGAAGGACAATTAAAAAATCTATATTACTCTAAGCCTACATACAAAAATGCTGTCAATGACATCGAAGGACATGTGCACGTATGTTCATCAGAATATGTACACTGGTGCATCAAACAACTTCGAGGAGAATCTACAGTCACTGTTAAGACTTTTTCTAATTGTAGTCAGTGACAAATTTTCTTTTTGTAAACAATTTGCAGTCATCACAACTACTTTTACCCCACAAATAGAACTTTTCTAATTTCATCACACTCTTTACCCCCAAACGTAAACTTTGAAGTAAAGTTTTGTCTTCAGACTAGTGCAACAGGTAATCAGCTACCAAAAAAAAATCTGTAAAGTACCTTAGCCGATTAAGACAAACCGTTTACAGTACAATTTACAAAAGTTGCTGCCGTCTTGAGGTAGTAGCAACTTTTGTTTTTGCTTCGTTGTGTTATCAAGTGAAACTGTGCCAACATATACCTACGTGGCAACTAAATTTATCAATTTTTCCAACTGTTTAGGGCCTGGAGAAACCATGCGATAAAATTTGTCATGCTTACCTAGAGTACCTTTGCCGAAGTCTACGGGTGCCTCCGCCGACCCCACCACCGCCTCGACGACTTCTTCCTGTCGACATCTCCACAGTTATATCCGTACCACAGCAACGTCTGCAAATCAACACAAAAATGTTATAACAGCAAAATTCTTAATTTAAAAAATTAATTTTATCAGCATTTTGAGGTGCTCTCTTACACTCCGTCCAATCCTCTCACAGCATCTTTGGCATCCCTCGGATCCTCAAATTCAACGAATGCAAAACCAGGTGGATTTCGAGCTACCCAAACGTTTCTCAAGGGTCCGTACTTGCTGAATGCACTCTCGATTTCGTGTTTACTAGCGCTGCTGCCCAAATTGCCGACGTAGACTTTGCAGGAGAGATCCCACTCACGATATCGCGACATGTTTGTTTTTGTTTATTTTTAGTACTGAAAAAAAAGTGAAAGTAGCACAACGACACGAAATGTTGAGTAGGGACGCTGGAATCATGTGCCTGATAATGTGATAATAAATTTAATGGTGACAGACAGCAGATCAATACAATTGCAACATTACCGCGATGTCCGAGCTCTCTCGCGCACCTTGTGCCTGTTTATTTTTAGCTCACAACGATGCATCGTGATGAGTTGGTGGATAGCAGTTTACGTTCGTTTATTTTTTATTTAATATTCAATGCTTTGATTCAATATTTCAATTTTTATTTAATTTAATAAGAGTACTATACTGTACCTGTTTTTTTTTATCAATACAATCAATTGTATTCGATACTAGATGTAAACACACTCGTAGCACTAACGTCACCTGAAGCGGATGCCCTGAAACGACGCATTTATTTTTTTTTTTTTTTTTTTTTCAAACGCAATGCGCATGACACTGCCGCGTACTTCGTAAATCAAATCTTTGTTGGCTCTTCGACTCCGTCTAATAACGATCCCAGATAGACAAGCGCCACGAAAAGTAGCAGTTGACGCAATAATTGCGATATGTGCTGCACATGTCGCAAATATTGCGCCAACTGCTACTTTTCGTGCCGCTTAATTGTCTATTAGGGGAGGTTTAAAAAAATGCGACATATATATAAAAAAAGAACAAACTCATAGTATACTGATTTCAAAACGTATGGCTGCCTATATAGAGCATACGTATCATTGTAGGTAACTATAAGTCAGATGTAAAAATAATTAAAAATGCTTCAATTGCGGGAAGGATCGTTCTCGGGAATAAAAATGATGTTAATCATTTTGCGGATTTTTTAGCGGCGATATTTATCATCACTTATGATAAGGTTTGTCTAAAAATGTGCGCAAGGTAGATCAAGTCGACTTGTAGCATTTTGTAAAAAAAAAAAAAAAACACATAATATACAATGATTTAATAATCTACCTGATTTCGAAGAAGAGAGCTATTTCTTTGTGTTTATTACGATTTGAAAAGATGAATTGCTTTTCAGCCATACATGATATATTGCAAACAGACAATAGTGATATTGTGTTTGACCGCTTAATCACATGGGTGATATTTCCTGGCAAAAGCATAGAAGGACTTGTCATCTATGCATAAAGAGGTACAATTGAAATGAACTATGAACATAGAAAGAAAGGCAAACTAAAGAATGTGTCTCTGTCATCAATGTTTAATGGACTGGTCTCATGTAATCAATTTTGTCGAGTTGCACCAATGGCCTGAGCTGTTCAGCAAATATTCTCATGTCCTCGGCAATTGCGTTTTGTCCGCTGGGTGCCAAAACGCTGAGTTCGACTAGATAACTCTGTGATATAGCTTCGACGCTTTCTGGAAGTTTTCCTTGTACCATCTTGAAGATTTTTGAAACTGTTACTTTCATTCTTCCTTTGCGAAACATGTAGCCTCGAACAATGTACTCAAAATCCAACCGACAGCCGAGTTCTGTTAGAAACTCAACCACGGTATTACTGGTTGCAATGTCTATACTGCTCCTGACTATCGTTGGACGCGATTTATCGCCGAGCTCAGGTTGACCTATGTATCGCAGTTGCCAGGGCATGTCTTGGCAATCTAGAGCACGTCTTACACGCAATAGTAACGGCTGTTCCGGAGGCGGTCCTCTGAAAGGAAAAGGAAAATTTAGTCGTGTGCACTTAAGGTGAAAATGTTATTTAAGTGACTAACTCAGATGATGGATAAGTGTTAGAGAAAATTATAATCTTCATAAATTTGTACCTTCTAATACTGAAGCACATCTCGTGATCGTGAAAAGTTTCTGGTCCGCTATCGACATTGTCGCACAATCCTCGTAATCGATGCAATAAAATTTCTACAGCGCTGTCCAATACAGAGCCTTGTAGCAGGTACTCTTGGTTAGGAATTATATTCGATTTTAGTGCAGCTCCCAAACTGTCCATTGCTGTACTTATCGAACTTGCCATTGTGAATTGTTAATTTCCTTTAATAGGTAACAAATACTATTCCTTTATTACTGTCAGCGTAGTGTCGTGAGTAGGAAACAAAGTGTTGACAGACGTACGATTCAATAATACACGAATTGTTGAAAGCTACTGAAGCTTTGTTTTGGTTGAGTTTCGTCTCCGGAAACTCATTTCCGTCAAATAGTAACTAGGCTGCAGAAAAACAATGGATGAGTTTCGTTATTAGATACGAAAGTTCATTTGCGGTTTAAAAATTTCATTTTTCGACCGGAAGTGACGTCATACCGGAAATACGTTACTTCCGGATGAAAAATCTCATTTTTCGTCTGGAAGTATTTCCGTATAATATCGGCATCCCGATTGAAAATCGGAAGTGAATACTATACTCTCTTTCGATAATCGATTACGACAAAAGAGTCGCGTCTCTAACGAAAAACTCTTTACAACTTTATAGTGATTCCCCTCCATATTACATCTTTCAAGTTTCCGCGACTGTTTTTCGTGTTCAACCGAAGAATTATATATCGTCCCAACACCGAATTGACTGCAGAATTATTTTTTCTTTGGTGTGTTATTGAATAAAAATAAATAAAAGTAGTAGTGATACATCGATAAAATGTGCGCCACGGTCACATCGCCTTCGGTTGATTTGAGCTCTTACCGTGATCAACATTTTAAGGTTTGTCGATCGTTAACCTCAAATATACATTTCGACTTTCAGCTTTGTATCTTCCTTCTATGTATTGTAAGAATACTGAAATCAATTAAATTTATGTGAAATTATATTTCCAATCGCAGGGTTCTCGAGCCGAGCAAGACAGGTTGTTGAGAAACTCAACCACCCTGTACGTCGGAAATCTATCATTTTACACAACAGAGGAACAAATCTACGAATTATTCTCGAAATGCGGTGACATCAAACGAATCATCATGGGTCTGGACAAATACAAAAAAACTCCCTGTGGCTTTTGCTTTGTCGAGTATTATTTGCGGCTGGACTCTGAAAATTGTATGCGATACGTAAACGGCACCAGACTCGACGACAGAATAATTAGGACTGATTGGGATGCTGGGTTTATCGAGGGAAGACAGTATGGACGTGGAAAGACTGGTGGTCAAGTGAGTGCATATTGCAAATTGTTTTTGTATATACTTAAAAGCAGCAATCTGTTAATAAATTATCACTATCTTGTTTGCAATTTTTTTTTTAAATTGAAAACAAGTAACAATAATTTTTTAAAGTTGTTCAATTTTTTTACAAATCATTGGTACTTTAATTTTTGTTTAAACAATTTTATATGATATTCTGTTCCTTAATAACAATACAACCTCATTGTATTCTAAAGTACAGCTTAAAAAGAATCGTTACAAATGGACTCAAATATTTGTCTGTATAAATAAGAACTAAAATTTTTAAAAAACTTGAAATTCTAAAACAATTTTCATTGTATTTTCAGGTAAGAGACGAATACAGATCAGATTTCGACAGCGGTAGAGGCGGATACGGTAAAATAATCCAACAGAAAGTGACTCCTCTCGAGGCGAGTGCTTTCGCCATGTGAAATAAAAACATTGCCGATATATGATTAAAAAGTTGTGAGTGAGTGCACACGGATGCATTATTTTCATAAGTTAAATTAACGTATGATTCTTGCGGGGTTAATGATAACTGCCTAGTTTCTAAGGTTAGCGACTCAAGTCGGTTTCAGTGTTTTGAATGTAATGTTTTTACTTTCAATCAATCAATCAATTAATCATTGATATTGACGAACATACTAAATAGCTCTAAACAGTCAGCTAAAACAATGTTTTTGTGTTTTTCTACAACTCGACTGTATGGAACAGCTATTCCAAGTTAATAGACAGTATGAATTTTCTTTGACATGAACGATACACGCGACATCCGTAACGTCTGTACAATGTGTTAACGAATCGATAGCGACTAAATATATAAAGTTCTTTATTAAAAAATAAATAAATAAATCAACTCGATAGTAATTACAAAAACATTGAAGTTTTATTTATTACCCGAAAAACCGCGAACTCAAGATCTTTTTTCCCGCATAAAAATCCGTTGTCAGAACATTAAAGAATAACGAAACGATCTCCAATCTTTTCTCATTACAAAACATTCATTCTTCCCCATGTATTAGCATAACTGTAATTGTGACTTTTCGGCTACTTAAAGCTATTCCATTAAAATTTCTTTTGTCCGCGAATCTGGTGCCATGAGTTCTTTTGTCTCTCTTCAACTTCACCGTCGTCGCAGCGATAATTTACGGACGCCTCTCCATTCGGTCCAACATCATAACATTTTTTTCCAAATTTTGCTTAGCATTTTTAAAACTGCAATTTCAGTTTTTAGTCCAATTGATTAATAATTTTTTTTCTGAAATTATCAATTTGGGACCTCGATATGTAGCACAATGTTGTTATTGAACCGTTTTTAATGAGATTGTATAACTAGATAATTTGTCACACTTCAGGATTGGCAAAATCGCATTGTAGATTGGTTTTCTCTTAAAATTTAATTTATTTTGATATTACAAGGTAAAAAGAATATTAAATATTTACACAAATAACTTATTTCTTATGTAAAAGGCACAAGGACTACGGATAAAGTCTTTGGTTACAAATTGTTCTGGATCGAGTTCATCGAACGTCACTAGTTTTTGCGCGTCACTCGAATGTGTTTCATAGTATGCAGCACAATTTCCTGGACGTCGGTTTCTTCAGAACTGCTCGTATCGCTTCGACGAAGACTTCTTCTAGACCTTCCTGATTTACGGCTGAGCACTCGACGTATTTCGATGCTCTAATTTTGTCGCGCATTTTTTTACATTCACGTGAAGTTATTATGTCTTCATTCTCGTCGCATCGAAGATCACCCTTCGTACCTGGAATTTCAGAAAAAAAGGCCATTAGAATTGAGGTGTAGCCCAAAGTAAAAAGAGCGTACCAAATCAACCCTATATAAGTTTCTGAGATTTAACCAATGATATAATTGCACTACAAAGGATAATCTTACCAACGAGAACAATCGGTACGTTTGGGCAGTGATGCTTTATTTCTGGATGCCACTTGCTTGCTACATTCTCGTACGAGCTCCTGGCACTAACTGAGAAACAGAGAAGGAAGCAGTCCGTCTGCAAGAACAAATATAACAATTATACATAATTCAATGCACGAACCGTAATGAATAAAACAGATTGGGTCTGTTTTTTAATTAATTAAAGGTGGCGAAACCCGGAAAATATAATTGCTCTATTTCCTGTTTGAATAATCAAAACGACTTCAGATGTGCATGATTTGGGATATAACACAAGTTGATCGATATCGCATTTTTTTCGCTCGTTGTGACGGCCTTTAAGGACGATGAAGCTCAGAATTTCTGATTTTTAGAGGCTGCTTGAAATTTAGGGCTTAGTGAACTCACGTTCGGGTATGATAGTGGTCTGAGTCTCTCGTAATCCTCCTGTCCAGCAGTGTCCCAAAGAGTTAAGTTGAATTGTTGGCCATCTACCCATATGATACCCGCGTAATTGTCGAATCTGAAAAAGTCCAAGTTTCATATGGGGGTCGATAAAAAGTATACTGCGTAAAAAAATATAGGTCAGCGTTAAATTTTACAATTGACCCGAATACTATAAGGTGACCGGCCCAGTTAGCATGCTTTCTCGTACGTATGTTACTTACACTGTTGGGACGTATTCCACAGGGAATTTGTTTGAAGTGTACGTGATGAGCATGCAAGTTTTTCCGACCATCCCATCGCCCACCGCAGTGATCTTTAATGGTCTTATCCGCGACGTCATTTTCGCCGATTCTGTAACTCAAGTTTAGTACAGAATTCATTGAAAATTGTTCAATAGTCATAGCAATAGACATGATAATTTCATAGTCATCAGTCGATCATTGACAAGTTAACATTGTCACTATCTGATGTCTTATGAATAGGTTTCTTACAGTTCGTTCATTCAACTTTTAATTTCCATTACATTAAGGAGTTCAATTAATTAACTAATTTTAAATGTCGGAAAATCGATATGATATCTATATCTTAGGAGAGAATAACGCAATTATGCACAACTTAAAAAAGAAAAATTGAACTTTTTAAAAAAACCTTGTAATATAACTAAGCCATTATTTATAATACCCTGAAATCTTGGATTTTTAGGAAAAAAATAAATTAGTGACTTTACTGAGCACAGATGAGGCGCAATGCTTTAATCGTGTTTGGTTTTATATGCGACTCTGAGATGCAGCCCGTGCTATAAGACGCTCCCGATCGTCTTTCAATCGAGTTGATCGAACCGCATCGAACGGCATTAGAAACCGATGAGGGATTGCGATGTGGCGATGTTCACCGATTTGTCGTTCTTTCGGCTGAAAAGGAGGCAGTAAGCGCATCCGGCAACGACGACAACGACGCGACGGCACCAAGGCTATCTGTGGTTGTGCCGAGCTCATCGTTTCTGTATCGCATAACAATGAACTCCGTCGCGGAGAGCTGCATTTTCATGATCGTTTTATAAGGACCGGGCACTCTTCGGCCATCCCTCACCAGCTTTGGTGTATCTCGAATGTATGCTATGCACATAACACACTGAAAAATACTCCTAGTCCTACAAACGCATTTATCATTCCACTAAGTCAACAAGTTTTTCGATTCTTGATCAATTATCATCTAATGATCATTATAATCATTCTGTTTCCTTCCGATTTTTTTATTTTTGTTCACATTCTTTTTTTATTTCTGTTTCTATTTTCCGCTCTGCGTTGATCACGGTGGTTCTAACTTGTAACGGTCCTGCTCAATTTATTAGGTGCAATCAAACTCATACATTGTACATCTTACAAAACGCGTTCGTCCCGTGAACGTAATAAATAAATAAATCGATCGATAAAAAAAGGTTTATCGTTGTTTTTGGTTCAAAAATAAATTTCACAGAATTTTTTTTGTCAACAGCTGGAAATTGCAATTAACTCTATGCCGTCAGTTGATAAAACGTAGCTTATACTTTATTGCAAAAGATACATCGTATACAAACCTTTAGTGTTTTTGCCCACGCACATGTGTCTTCGATAGAGGATCGCCCTTCGTTATAGCACTGATGTGCGATTCGTCTGTCGCTCTTCACGAGTCGGAAGATCGTCCGGTAATTCGGAGTCGCAGTTTCTGCGTCCGTTTCCGTATGTGTGCTTTATTATAATGTTTTATCATCCACACCACGTGCCTATCGAATCCTTCGTCCGCTGTGGCTAACCGCTACATCGTAAATCTAATTTAAAAAAAAGACAACATTAGTGTCAGTGTACATGTGAACTGGATGCATAGAGAGAAGGCGAGAGACTATTGATAACAGACGATAACTACTATCGTCGTGCCTATCCATTGATACGAGTGCATTCGGCCGCAGCGCGTGGGAGCGTTCGTCTCTCGTGATGTTTAAAGGGCTGTTCGTGCGAACGTTTGTCGTCATTAGAGCCGTGCATGTACTTAGTATTTCATATACTGCCCGCTTGTATTACGGTACACGAAAGTCCTCATCGTGCGATCATATAGATCGATGCAAATGTCAACGATGCGCGCTTGCACGAATGGCCGACCGAATGGCATGCTAACTGAACGAATGCAAATTACGAAGATGACGATTATATCTCGGTTTTTCGTCCACTGTTAATTCGAATCAATCTGACCGAATGAAATTCGGAGCGTGCGATTTGACGAATTTTTAGAAATTTTAATTTACAACAATTTTAGTCGTTTAATGTTTTTTATTGAGTTTTTTTCTACTATGGTTTAGCTTTGTTGAACTTTTGCGGCACTCAAAGTTTCATCACGCTTGCAAAGATACCAATACGGTTTTTATTGGGAACTGAGCTCGGGCCGGTGGGCAGGAAAGTTGCATGCGCTTAAGGTGATGTGAAACACCCGCGTTTAGTCGATAAGAAAAACTGCAATCAATGCCATTAGAAACTGCAATCAATTTTGCAATTATAATTTACAACATAGTTAAAATTGATAAATTTTTTTAATTCATTAATTTTTTCGACCATTGTATAGCTTTATTGGCCTTTTGACGCAGACAAACGATTTCTCAGAAATAACGCGTAAACGGTATGGATACAGTGACATACATACTATCACACGTGAGAGAGTCTTCGAAAATCACAAAGTGTGTACACAGCGATACAATAAGTACGCGCGTTATCACGTTGCAATTCGAGCGAGTCCAACAATGGCACTGTGCTCGAGCGACAATCGGTCACGACTAAACGCGAGAGAGCTTCTCAATCATCATAGCGCGCGTGAAAGTCGATGATGCAGCTGCACGATGCACGAATGCGCTTCGAAGGCACGCGTCGCTGAACCGTTATCTCCACAATGAATTCTAGACGGCGGAACCGCAGTTGCGATTAGCTAGCAGAATATCTAAGTTACGCAGTACTAAAAGTGTCGTTTCTATGCGAATTGTAATTTGGAAATAATTTTTCAATTTCCATTCATGCCTTACAATGAACGTAAAAGAACAAATGTTTTTTATTCTACCGATTAGTAAAAAAAATATATATAAATATAAAAATTCAGTTGCATTAAAGTGTGCAAAAGTTGCATACAATATTTAGTTGCATTTAAATGTGTCATATCCGCAAAAGTTCGAACGTGTTGATACGAACGATTCTCAGTCTAGGATACAGAAAAAAAATCCACAAACATTGAAGAACTAAACGTAGACGTCATGAATTTTACGATTTCGGTAAGTTCGTATAGTGGGGAACACAGTGCGGTGAGAAAGTTTATCTTCTCTCGACCGTTAGAGATATTGAGAAAGAGATGGAGAAAGAAAGTCCGAGTCAGTCGATGAATGAATGAGTGGGGGCTCTCGCTATATATAACCCGGCTAGAGTCGCGACCGGGATCAATCTAATTAGTACATTAGCCATCTCCGACGATAACAAGGCGTAACGTATTATTACAAGTATAACGTTATCTGAGCGAGGGCGAGCAACGTATTTCAAAGAAGCCGTGAAGGGTGGCTTTGCATGGGGACGCAGCACACGCACATATATATACATATATCTTATATATATACATATATATGCTGCAGGGGTCCGAATTTTTTTTGATTAATTAAATGTACTTTTAAGTCCTGCATAAACTGGCAAGCCCCTTCTTCTGTAACCAATTTCCGTTTTCGTGGGGATCTCGTATGCTGTTGTCATGATGGGAAAATACTGACGAAACACACGCAATGCATATAGCACTACATCTACATCGTCTGATGTGCGGCTCACGTACCATCAAACAATTTTTCGTCTCACATCAGCGTCGGCCAATTGCTTAATTAAAACACGCTTGCAGTCGCTGCCAGTGGGAGTTATGTGTTTCCTAATTTGTGTGACCGAGCAGTAAACGCCGTCAACCACCCACTCGAGAGCACTCGGTGTCTCGCGGGTCATTAACACTAGCCCCTCGGCTTGCGTCGGGAGTCACTTCAATTCTCTGCGACATATACAACGTTCAGAATTCTACTCGCCCGGTACTGGACTAATCCATCCGCGAAAGTTTACGCTATCGAGAGAAGTCTTAAAAATCTTAAAGTTTACACTATCGAGCGAAATCTTACAAAGCATTTTCGCGTTAGTTCGACGTAATTCCGACAATTTTGACGATAAGTTTTTATGACTTGTTTCAAATTTAGAGATTAAGAAAAAATGATTCCATCGAACTTCCGTAGTTACGAGTCCATTCTCGAAGACGTTGAACGGAAACGAAAGATCACAATCCAACTCGCCGATTTTGCGAACGAATTCAATTACACAAAGCCTTTTAGTGTGTTAATCAGAAAGTTTATCTTTCTCGTCGCTACTTCGATCGATAAAGAAAGAAAAATCTTTTTCGTGGAAGTTCGAAGTAGTTTCGATGTTTTACGTTTCATCACTTGTTTCAAATTTCGAGATTTAAAAAAAAATGATTCTATCGAATTTCCGTTCTCACAATTCTCGAAAGAGGTTGAACTGAAATAAAAGATCACAATCCAGCTCGTCGATCTTGCGAATTGAATCACGCAATTTACATCACGCATTTGCCGTCGCTACTTCGATCGATAAAAAAAGAAAAATCTTTTTCGTGTAAGTTCGAAGTAGTTTCGAAGGTTTACGTTTCATCACTTGTTTCAAATTTCGAGATTAAAAAAAATGATGCTATCGAATTTCCGTAGTCACGATTCCATTCTGGACAGACGTTGAACTTAAATAAAAGATTACAATCCAGCTCGTCGATCTTGCGAATTGAATCACGCAAAGCGTTTTAGTGTGTCAATCAGCAAAGAGTGTCTTTCCCGTCGCAACTTCGATCGAAATCCAATGCCGCTTTGGAAACCTGACGAAGATCGGCGAAAGGGATCGTCGTGACATCATTATAGTATTCCGATGCGACAATAAATGCCAATGCGGGCTTTGCTTCGACGAACCGCACTCTATCTATATGTTGCACCACATATGCAACCTTTTCCTTCTCGGTGCATACCTACTATCGTACACGGCACTCGACGTACGTTGCATCCAAAGAAAACAAAGAGCCTCTTCAGATGTTCGCGAGGAAGATCATCTATCTCGTCACGACTTTACGTTCACTCCAGTGCATTCGCGCTGCATTAGTTTACGTAACGCTGCGGTACGGAGGGCACAGTTTAAATACCGTCGATGCTTGATCGGTGAACCATCGAACATATCGATGTTCGAACTTTAGTTACGTTTGTTGTTGAGTCAACAAATTTTTCGCGACTCCGATTGCTCGTTGATTACATTCTTCGGTGGATTGCAAGCACATACTGCGAGATCGGTTGATGAGTATCTTGCGTGTAATCATCCAGGTGCAGCTCATTTACGCGACATAACATCGCGGGTTGTTTACACATTGATAATTGAACAACGTTACGTCTCTAGCCACCTGCATTATCCGTAGATGGTTCACTACATGCAACACAGTTTTTAAAGTCGTCCCTGCCAATAGTGTTCACTTCGCATAAGTTTCGGAGAAATAAGAAGGACTCTTCTTATTGCAAACTCTTCACGATGGTTCAAAAATCTGAAAAAATGCATACGTATTCAGAAAAATGAAAGAATCATTTTCACAAAAAAAAAGTTTGGTTTTCGGAAGATTTGTTGAACAATTTTCGTTTTTTTTAATCAATTTGTTAATAGCATTTTGGAATTATTATTATGCAAAATTAATCTTTTCGGCACCTTTAATACGCTCGATTTTTTTTCAGATTTTTATACCATCGTTTGCAAGTCCCTCTCATTTTTCTGAAACTTATGCGAAGTGTGCACTATTCGCAAGGAGTAAGTTCTATCGGGGTCAAATACCATATATCTAAATGGAAGCCAGTAAAAACTAAATGGGCTGAGATAAAAATAAAATGTTATCTATAAATTAATGGTTTTACAGTTATCCGTTCAAACTCTAATCTCACTTGCTCCGGATAATCAAGATTTTACTGTGCTACTGGATATTTTCCACTACCAAAATTCTATCTTATCGCATTGGCTTTTTATGTTTCCTCCTGCAGTTTATGGAAGGATTAATATTGTCCTATTTTTTCACACGGAACCACCTTTAAACATCGCGTATGTTTACAAATAAATAAGCTGTATTTAGCTCGATAAAGTGATGCAAAATCACTTCTTAAAGGGTTGATCCATTGAAACCGGAAGTACACTAGAATCCCGATTAATCGGGATTTTAGTCTATGCTCGAGACCGAAGAGTCCCTGGATAATCGAAAGCCCAGTTAATCCGATCTAGACAGCGGAAGTATATAAATCAATAATGGCTAATAATACAACTTTATTTCGACTAGTTACAATGATATTTGGTACAACGTGGACTTCATTGTTAAATCGTGTGAACTAGAATGTCAAGCTTTGGATATTTTTTTTTCATTAATAGTACGGAAGCTAGTCTTTTTCTTAAGTAACCAGTGACTTTGGTTTACTCCGAGCATAAAAAGAAACCTCGGCAGACGCACGGTTAATCCGCTGCCCGGTTAATCGGGCTTCTACTGTACGGAATATCAATGGTAAAAGGCTTTGTCCCCAGACTTCTCTACAGGTTCCTTTAAACATCATAATCGGTCCTCCGACGAGGCAAAAGAAAACTTCTTTCGTACAAGATAAACGAGACCCCGCAGCCCGGTATATTCAATAGCATAATAATAATAATGGTGTTTATAATAATAACAACACTTTACTATGCAGACGAAAATGCGGGACTTATGTTGCCAGGGCAAAGTGGGTGGCGAGCGTAGGTCGTAGGTATAAGGGTGTGCCGTTTCTCGGTTGTATAAATCGAATAGCCGACTGCAACCACACCCTTCGGCTCGTCTTTTATTAATTTTTTATTTCGCCTTCGATTCTATCACCGCGGAAAAACGGACATGGAGTGAATGCCAGATGCGGTTGGCTCGCATCGTCTACGAGGCTTGACGACCGAGAAATACTATTTTATAGCTAACGTTCGGATGTGTGTATATATACACTTTGTATCTTTTCTTTAAATTCATGAGTGAATTTACCTTTTCTACTTTATTATTCCACATGCGAATCTTACCGATGCTTTTTGTTCGGTAAAATATTTTGCACTATTCGTTGTCGATAAAGTATCGTTAATCCAGCGCCAGTTAGGCTTTTGCTCTATGTTTGTACCCGGCCGATACGTCCTTATGACTTTAAGTCGGCGGTATTAAGGTAGTACTAGCGCAATGACTGACGCCGCCTAAGTTTGAGAGGAATAAAAGAGAATTATAAACACTTCTCGATCGGATAAAAATCTGAAAAAA
>JAPYZC010000221.1:0-49089 GCA_030522665.1 Ichneumoninae sp. A BG-2022a
ACCAATTAATTTTTTGATGAATTTGTTAATAACATTTTGCAATTATTATTATGCAAAATTAATCTTCTCAGTACCTTTAGTATACATGATTTTTTCAGACTTTTACACCATCAAGAAGTACTTGTAATTTTCTCTTATTGTTGTCGAACTTATGCGAAGTCAGCGCGCAGCGAGACTCCCTCCTTAATCGTTATTGGCGTAACGAAGAAAGTTCATGAGCTAAGATCTACCCATCTCGCTTCTTCTCTTTCTCCCTCCGCGGTATGTAATGTGTAACGTGTGCAGAGGAATTATGTCGATCTGTCACGCCACGGCTATTACCTCCACAATACACAACCTCCTCCACCACCTTTGGGTGTATCTCGGCTGTAGTGTAGTGAGTCACGAGAGCAAACCCGCCGCAGAGCTACCGGCCTGCTGCTACTGTTGCCGGGTTACCTGGGTGCAGGTAATCCGTTAGGATGTGTACCCTGTTTCGAAGTGGGTTACCATAATGGGTTACCATAATGGGATCTTGTATGGTTATTGTATACATCTGTATATATACATGTAGCCTTTTTCTCTTAATTACACGTCTCCGGTGCAAAAAAGCTTGGGAAAGGCCATAGAGCTCCTCTTGACGCGTGGTGTAACCCGATGACACACAGGAAATATTTGAAGGTCATCCGGTTCCTTCTTAGTTGCATCGCATATTCGCTTACCCTTTTTTCACGATCAGAAATCGACGAGGTCGGCTCTCAGTGTGACGAATTTTCGACCTTTGTGATTTTTTTGTTTTTTTTTTTTTTAATTGATACAGAAAGGTGCAGGTAATCCGTTAAGATGTGCACTTTACGTGGTTACAGTATATATCTATATATAACACGTATTTTTTTTCTCTTAATTATATGTCTCTGGGGCAAAGAATAAATAAAACCTTGAAAGAGGCTCGATAGACGCCTTGACTCGTGAAGTAACCGGATGGCGCACAGTAAACATTTGAAGGTCATCCGGTTGCTTCTTAGTTCTGTGGCATATTCGGTTGCCCGTTTTTCACGACCAAAGATTGTCAAGGTCGATTTTCAGTGAGACGAATTTTAGAGCTTGGTGCGATTTTTATTTTATTTTATTTCTGGCGACAAAAATTGGTACAGATATTATAGAACGTTATTGACTGTCTACCCACTTTGGTAAATAAATTGAGGGTGTAGAAAATAAAAAATGTTGTGACGTTTTGTACGACTGAATATAGTAGGAAGCTCCAACACCGTTTCCGATTGTAGTGAAACCCTTGTTACGAAACACATGTTTATATGCCGAGCCAGGAGCACCGAAAGATTGAATAAGAAATGAATAAGAAATCAAGCGTTTCGATTCGTGGCATAAATCTATCAGAGTTTCGTCGGTACGGCCGCTCGCGTACGGGAGAGGAAGAAGACGAGGAGAGACACTCGATCGTCTTTTCCAGTGCGCACCGATAAGTGGGACAACGTGCAGCGTGTGTTGTGGGTCAGTGCCAAACCTTGGGCGAACGAACGAGAGTCACATGCTATTATATATCGCTGTGCAGCCAATAGAGTACAGCATTGCCGTCGAGAAAAATGCAAACTGCAGCCGAAAAAAAAAAAAACAATAAACTATTTTTAAAACACCCAACCGTACATATTCCGATCACGATAGATTGCGAAGTCTCCGATCCGTTCTTCTTCTCTAAAACAGTACATAAAAAACATCTCGTTAAAAACAATTAAAAAACAATTTAAAAAATATTATAAACAAGAACAGATCTTCGAAACTTTTTGCTTCCTCCTTACTTAAATTCTGTCGATGGAATCGAGTAAGAAAAATTATCATCCGCTCGCGGTTTCCTGTCGAGGATTCGCTGTGCCCTTTAGTTTGCTCCGCCATAAGCATCTCTCTAAACTCGATCGTCTGGTGTCCGCTGTTCTCGAAGCAGTCTCGAGACGATCGACGAGTTTTCGTGCAAGGCAGTCTGGCGTGGCTACCTCACGCTTGCTCTACCCCGCTCGGCGATGACGATGACGATGGTGGTGGCCTTAGGCTGTCGGTCACTGACACTGTTTCACAACCCGTGCGAGACGACTTGCTCGCTCTCGGGAGGGACCTCGTGCGAGCCCGGTGAGCCTCTCAACACGTGACCATATCACCGCTGACCGCTTCTTCAAGACCGCACAGAATACAAACCTATGTGTATATATATATATATATATATATATATACACACACATTTATTATATATGTATATATAGACGAAAAAAAATTGTCGTCTGGGTGAAGCACGAGAGAGGAAGGACTAATAGCGAGTATCGCTTAACGAACGCTCTTTTAATTTCCACTTCCAAGAAATCGGTGATTATTAACGATTTCGGCGAAGCGATCAATCCCCCTCCCCCCTCCCGAACCATACGCCATACTCGAACCTTCCTTTCCTTCGTCGATAGTCGGTTGAGTGTTGCAGAGTTTCGCAATGTAGCCGATAAAACTTGGGATCGGAACTGCGTATTTAATCGCGGTGCTCGATTGACCGAAATTCCCGGGAGGCGGATGAAAATCGAGCCCGCAGTACGCTTGATACAATTGGTTAATTGAAAGAGCGAGAAAAGAGGGCGGAGCGTTGCGCTCGTTCGAAGCGGTAAAATATATAGTGTTTTCCAGCTGTTCTAAAGGCTCCTCTCGGGAGGGTTAACAATCGGGTCAATTCGAGTTAAACCTGTTAGGAGCGCCCGAACGATGTGTCAATAGTCGTAGACGCGTGCTCTTACAGCTATTATAGCTCTACTGTTAAGGAAGTTCGATCGACTCTACTTTTTTTAAGAGTTTTTGAATAATAACTCTATCGCATCTTTGTTTGTAATCTTGAAATACGATAATAATAATCATTTCAGGGAAATAATATCGAGAGAAGAGACTTTCTTAAAACAGAATTTGATCACAAAAAATGCTATTGCCATTATACAACACATAATAATAATTAGTATTATTCAATAATTATCTGAGTAAACATAACTCTGATAAGATATTTATTTTTGAGATCGTGTAAATTTTTGCCCTCGTATTCGGAAAACAACAACGGGCGAGGACCGGAAGTTCAACCGGTCAGCGCGCGGAGATGGCGAAATAATCGCATCTCCGGGGCGATAGAGGACCCACTTCCGGTCTCGTTGAATCTCCATTGACGCGTTATGTATGAAATAATATTTCGACGAAAATTTTAACGAGACGGCTGAAGCGTGTTGCGAGATGGACGGTGTATCAACTCTTGGCGAGTGTGGAAAATAGGTTTTCGGAATCGTTTCTGCGTCGCAGCCGAGACGGTGGAGCGATCGTCTCCTCGAGATACGGAATTGTAAGACGGCGGAGCGAAAATACGTCGGAAAATACGTATAATCTAGTCGTTAAGATCGCTCTCGGCGCAGTCACGACCCAGCACCGAAGAAGATGATGAAGAGGGTGAAAAAAGAAGATGAAAAAGATGAAAAGATGAGAAAGATGAAAAAAATGAAAAAGATGAAAAAGATGAAAAAGATGAAAAAGATGAAAAAGATGAAAAAGATGAAAAAGATGAAAAAGATGAAAAAGATGAAAAAGATGAAAAAGGAAAAAGATGAAAAAGATGAAAAAGATGAAAAAGATGAACCCTGCGTGTGTACACTATATTTTCAGAGACACGATGTGTACACTTGGTTTTTCGGGAACAGTCAAGTTTTCAAAGTTTTCCAGGCTTTCAAAAAATCTGAAAAAATTCTCGGTTACTTCTCGAAGTGTCTACTACACGGCCCAGAAGTTGCCAAAGTCAAAAGTTCAAAACCGTTGTGAACAAAAATCCTAGAATAGTCGAAAAAGCGGAAAAAACGTAAAGTTCGAAATTTCAACTCTTAAGAGGATGAAGAGGATTAAGAAGATGAAGAAGAAGACGAAGCGATAATGCAGGCGTAAGAAAGTTACGAGCAGCCGAGTTCACCGGATTTCACGGGAAGTTCTCGCATAATAGTATATATTATATCAAGAGAAACGTGGTTGAGGCCCGAGACGAAGTTCGTCGTCGCTTGACCCTAGACGACTCGAGAGACGCTTCCGTAACTTCCTCGAGGCCGATCCAATAGGATCAAGTCCAGATCCCCGAGAAAACATTCCCGCCGTCGCGAAGCATAAAAATAACGTTACGCATGCGTTCACCGACCGATTATCAATCCCCCGTGAAATATTTGTTATTGCGTCTCCCCGTCGAGGCAAAAGTTACAACCGGAAGTTGCGAAACGGATCGAACGCTTTTTTCGCACGACTTAACCGAACGCGAACAACGGCGACTCGAACTCTGCTTCGTTTCAGACGCTCGTCGATGCATGTGGAGCGTAGGACGCACGTCGGTGCGTAAATATTATTCGTCTGGCGTAAGTAACGATCGAGGTTTCAACTTTTTTTTCTTCTCTTCGATTCAATAATACACTCTTCGAGCGTCATATCACGTCCGGGGCGAGCGTCTGCTGGCCGCAACGGGAGAGGAAGAAGAGTTATCCGCCCAACTGTCTGCGCGTTAAGTTTTGGCAATGAACCAAAACATTTATACGCCGGGTGGTGTGTGAGTGTATGCACGATCTCTCCGCGGCACGTCGGGAGGTCTCGCTTTTACGATCCGCGGTGCCCACAGCGACCGCGAGAAAACCCACAGTTGTTTCGCTCGGGAGCTGAGATAACTGATACTGTGTTATAAATTTGACCGACAGCGAGAAGGGAGATTAAACCTTGAATTTTCCAGCTGTTCGATAACATGATATTCTACACATCTTCGGACTCGGACTTACGGAAATATATTCGACGAGTATTGGGTCTACGACATTCGATAAGAACATTGTTATTTGTTGTTCTATTAAAAAAATATATATTTCGGAATAGGCGAAGGGTATTGCTGAGGTTCCATCTGTCCGTGGATCGGCTGTTGCGAGAGGTCAAGCCGGAAGCTGTTCGTCAGACAGCTGGATTAAAAAAACAAAATTAAAAATAAAGTAACGGGGAAAAAATATTAGACGCTATCTATTTTACTCGACTTTACGAAGAGAGGGAGATTAAACCTTGAATCTTACAGCTGTTCGATAACCTGATATTCTACACATCTTCGGGCTCGGAGTTACGGAAATATATTTGACGAGTATTGTGTCTACGAAATTCGATAAAAATATTTTTTATTACTTTTTTTTCTATCATAAATATATTTGACGAGCATTGTGTCTACGAAATTCGATATAAATATTTTTTATTTATTTTTTTTGCTATCATAAAAAATATTTCGGAATACACGAAGGGTATTACCGAAGTTCCATCTGTCCGTGGATCGGCTGTTGCGAGAGGTCAAACCGGAAGCTGTTCGTCAGACAGCTTGATTAAAAAAGCAAAATAAAAAATAAAGTACTCGGGAAAAAATATTATCCGCTATCTATTTTACTCGACTTTTCGAAGAGAAGGAGATTAAACCTTGAATCTTCCAGCTGTTCGATAATCTGATATTCCACACATCTTCGGGCTTGGAGTTAAGGAAATATATTTGCCGAGTCTTGTGTCTACGAAATTCGATAAAAACATTTTTTATTATTTTTTTTTCTATCATAAAAAATATTTCGGAATACACGAATACACGAAGAGTGTTGCTGAAGTTCCATTTGTCCGTGGAACGGCTGTTTCGCCAGACTCAAACCGGAAGTCGTTCGTGACCCACTTTTTATACAAAAGAATTTTTTTTTTTTTTAATAAAGTAACGAAAAAAATAGTTTTGCGCGTCTATCAACTTCACTCGACTTTTCGAAGCAATATCCGCTGCCTTTTTCGGGTAGTCACGACTCCCTCCACTTATTTAACACCCGATCCGATGTAAAAAAAATTATTTGGGTCGAATAAGTACAGTTCCATGGTTACCAGAATTCTCGCAATTCTCGTTCCCTCGATGCGCGGCGTTTGTCAGGTGGAACTATAAAGGATTTCTCACGAGGCAAAGTCCTTTCTCGCTACACTTCAGAGTGCAGTGTTCGCATAATACTTATTGTATATATATATATATATATATCCACATGTATATGTATTTAAATAAATGGAAAATAGTTGCAACAAGCACTGTAACACTGTGTGTTACTGCCTACTCCACGAGAGAAGAGAGGAAGTGGAAAAAAAAGGCAAGAAGGCGCGATAGCTCGTTGCGAGACTCGATCTAGCTCTATCAGAGCGTGTCCGAGGGAGTTGCATGTTCACGCTGCTGCTGCTCAGACTCGAGAGATTTTTCTTTTCACTTGATCTCGATCTCTGACTCTCGTTGAAGCATGTAATTCTTCACCGGTTTGTTTCAGCACAACAACGCGAAAATAACGGAAAAATATGATTCAAACTTCGTTCGATTACCGTCCGTTAAAACTTGCCAAGAACGACCTTGCGCAAGCGCGCTTCAAACTTCGACTGGCGTATGAAAAAAAATATGGAAAAAATTCTCGTGCCTAAGTATCGGTTCGGTGAATACGTCACGCGATTCTCGTAACGTTTCGTCGAGCCGTTTGAAAGATAAAGCAGTTCGACGAAAGCCCCAAGTCACAAGCCGCCGCGACTCAAAGGGTTAATCGGCGAGCGGTTTCAAAGCTAAATGAAATTTAATAATTTTTTTTTTTCATCTCCCCGTAACTCGGCGAGAATTTCACGAATGTCGTTATACCGATGCGAGAGAGGAAGCGACAGAATTCGATTCACCTCGTCCCGAAGGCGAGAACGCCTCGGGCCTACGCGCGGGGCTCTCCGGCTCGATCGCGTTGGTGAAAGGCGCCAGCCTTTACGCATTAGGTCGGCTCACCTGGAACAGCGAAACTGATGTTTTGCTTGCTCACCTCAAGAGATATATTAATAAAATTTATTGTCGATATGCGGACGGATACAACCGTGAGATATTGCCGGCTTTAATAACCAACATTAAATCGTGAGATTTATTAATCTAAATATTTCCATCATATTTCGCGGTTTAATCTCAATAAAAAAATACAGTTTTTTTTCATACGTATAATTCGCTCGTGCGAAACCTCAACATTATTTTCGATCATGGATGTGAATATATATAAATATAGATATTTAAATATATATTTTTTTTAGTTAAGAGGGAAAATTAAAAGGATTTCGCCGGAGGGTGCAAGAGAGCATGATATCGTTTGCTGCTTGAGAACTACATAAAATAAATACTGTTTTTTCATACATATAATTCCCTCGTGTGAGAGTTTTTAATTATTTTCGATCATGGAAGCAGATATATATATAGTTCTTTTTTTTACCTCGGTGGGAAAATTAAAAGGATTTTGCTGAAGGATGTAAGACAGCATGATATAATTTGCTGCCTGAGAGATACAAAAAAAATGTTTTTAATACGTATAATTGGCTCGTATGCGGTTCTTTAATTATTTTCGATCATGGAAGCAGATATATATATGTGTATAAATATAAATATAAATGTAAAGAAGTATATATATATATACCCATATTTTTTTTATTTGAGCTAAGTGGGGAAATTAAAAGGATTTTGCTGGAGGATGGAAGAGAGCGTGATATCGTTTGCTGCTTGAGAGATATATAGCCGAGAGGCGAACGACGTCGGAGCCACCGGGGTTTAAGTCCTTTACAGCTCAGCAGGCAAGAATGTTTTTGTTGAGAGGTCTCCGATCCGCCACAGAACACGTAGAGAACTTGACCACCTCTTACTCTCGACTCACCTTCGTTTCATTTGCCTTGGTGTCCTTCTCCGCGCCCTGGCACAACGGACTCACCCTCGTTCCTCGCTTTAAAGCCGGTCTCGATGGGGGGGACCCGTGGATCTCTCGACACAATCACCAGAAACTGGAAAAGCGAGAGTTAACCCGGGGACGTATACGTACTTGCCGATAAAGAGCCGTAAGAGCGCATTCCGTGGCTGATTAATTCTCCTCAATTAATACACCAAGTTCCCCAGACACTTAAATCACTTTAATTTTGTTTAACAAGAAATCGTCGTAAAAATTCAGAAAATGAACTGTCTAGTTTCCCAGCGACTGGAAAAAATTGTAAAGCTTGGAGAATTGCCGGATGGTCGACTAAATAAAAAAAAATGCGTGAATAGACGGTAACGCAGGCTGGTCATGCCGATTTTTTTCTAACTATAAAAAACTAAGCCGGGTTTCTGCCTCGCCTTACCCGTATTCTCTACACGATAATGTAAATATGTACGAACGATAAACGAGCTTGAGAAATATATAAATATTTTTAATAAATATTCTATAAATATAAAAAAGCAAAACAACCATTAAACACTAGAGGCCTAAAATTTTACGTAAAAGTTAACCTGGCATTTTTGTTAGTTTATTGTCGCCGAAAAAGTTCACTGCGATGGGGCATCAATTTAAAAAGTTTACCGAAAGGAAGAGAAGACAATGTAGAGAGAGGATAGACCGAGAGAGAGAGACAAGTGAGAGTGGCCATGGGGAAATGGTAAAACGCGATCCGTTCGCGGTGCACTTGGTTGCACCGAGGCCGAAGGTCCTTTACTCGCCTTCTCCCGTTGCAATCTCGGTACCTGGTGAGCGCACGTGTACGCCAGCTTGGCCAGTATTCATCTCAAACATAATTATCATAATAAGAACAATAATAATAACAACAACAAGAAAACAACGAAATAAAACAAAAGTAAACAGATGCTAAATATAAATAAAATAAATGAATAAAAACAAACAAAAAAATAAGAACTTGCAAAATATCAAAGTGCGCAGAAGAACCCTCCGAAGTCTAGTCCCTGGAACACGAAGGGGCTCCGTCTCTCTCTCCCTCTCTCCCTTCGTGTCCATGAAATATAAAGTTTCTCGCTGCAGCAAAGTTGCAAGAAATAATAACTCGCCGAAGGAATATAAAACCGAGGAGAAGAAACGCTCGAGGCTCACTCGTTCACTCATTCCCTCACTCGTTTCTGAAGTTATTATAATGTATCTATATAGGTATATATATATAGTTTATCTATGTATACATATACACGCACACGCTCGCAGACGAGCACTCGGAGTTATAGAGAACCGACCGAGAACAAGGGAGAAAAATACATTTGCTTCTAAATATAGAAGAGCGCCGAACGCATTTAGAAAATCCGGCTCGCCCCGCGCGCGCTCGCCGCACTGGTTTGTTATACTGTCTACAGCGTTAAACCTTTTCGAGTTTATTTTCTCCTTTCTCTTTTATATGTATTTTTAATTTATACGTTTCTTTCTTCATCTTCGTTTTGTCTCCTGTTTGGTTCGTTCGTGGGGTAGAGAGCTTATCCGGTGTCCTTCCCCCCCCCCCCCCTGGTGAATTTAACTTTAGTGTATCAACGAACCGCACCCGAAGACCCGTCGTCCGGTTCATCATCCCTCGGAAGCCTCTTTATCTTTCGAGATTCCCTACTGGTTCTTCGGCTCTTTCACGACTCCTTCTGGTGCTATATAAAAGTCGTTGACTCCCGCTTTTACTTTTCGTTTTTTTATGTACTGTCGCATGCCGCGGCCACGCTGCTCGAAACTGTAATAATAATTTCAAAGGGTCGAGTCGAACGAGGAATTTATTTATTCTTCACATTTAGAGTCCACATGGTCGAGGTGTATTTATTATGGGATTTACATCAGACTCCAAATTCATGGAGGACCATGTCATTACATGGTCCTTGACGTATTGCAAGTCCACCAGAAACAACAATTATCATTGTTCTACAATAATTCGTATACACCAGAACCTCGATCTTTGCGTCCTCGATTTCCCAAACAGTTTCTCCCACGGAGCGAATATCGATCGGCGCGGCCGGTGGAGGGGGAAGCTATGGGGCGTGGTCGACAGTTAGTACGGTCGGCGCATGCGCAACCTCGATGTTGTTAAGTGTGATGCGGAGCCGGTCCCGCAGCTGTGAACAAAATCGAGGTCTTAGCCTAAAACTGTAAGAAAGTAGCGTCTGCGCATGCGCACAAAAATACAGTCTTTCAATAGCGAGCCTGTTATAATAGTAAGTATAACAAGGTCAAATCTTAATCGCCCGAGTTGTGTTTGAATAGCGAAAATCAATTCAGAAGCGACATAAGTCCAATTATTCTTTTCCTCTTATCTACGAATTTTCATCTGTTCCTGAGGTCGATGAAGGTCTCCAGCGAAAGGGCTAATCCAAGTTCGAACTGCGGTAGCAGCAAGTTGTTGATACTGTAAAGCACACGAGGCGGAGGAAGGCGACAGGTACTATTACATCGGCCGTGCTTGTACCGTCGAGTTGTACAACGTCCGCACGATATTTAACGCGCTCTTTACAGCGAACGAGAATTAAGCCTGCCTTTCGAAAACCCGGGACTGTTCCTTCTCTATGCGCGACCGCTGCTGCTGCTGCGGCTCCTAAGCGCATTCCACGGGATTGTAATCGCAGCGGCGTTTCGTCGTCGCGTTCACTTGTATACACAAACAAACACACGTATATACGCACACTGTACATGCACACATTGGATTATCATAGTTTCCCAAGCCGAGATGAAAGCATTTTTGTTCGGGCTCCGTTAAATCACTCGGAAATTTCCGATAACTCGCAATCTCTCGTGTAGTTTTTCTCCCCGCTAGGCGACAACTCATTTCCCTCTCGAACTCGTTGTTATTATTATTTTTTATTATTCTTATTATTCAAACGAGAAAGTGGTCGTCTCTCTCGTTGGAATCTCGTAGGAACTCTCGCGATAAATTCACCGAGCGTGGAGCTCTGATATATCCGATTCGATATATCGGAATAAGACGACGACGGGGACGAAAGGTACACGAAGGCGCGCACGCACGTGCTCCCGATGGAAAACAGCGCCGGTGCTGCCGCGTCGGCTATCCGAACTCGGCGCTCTGCTCCCACGGAGGAATAAGTCCGAGGGACGGTTAGGAGACAACAACACGAGGAGAAGCATAAAACCAGAGGGAAAAAGAAGAACCCCAGAAAGACAAGGAAAGAGACGTCGCCATATACACGCTGTACATGCGTACATTGTATTATCATAGTTTCTCAAGACGAGATGAAAGCATTTTTGTCGGGGTCCGTTAAATCACTCGACAATCTCCGATAACTCGCAATCTCTCGCGCATAAGTTTTGTGCCCACTAAACAAAAACTTCTTTGCCTCTCAGACCCATTATTATTCTCTTTTTATTGTATGTTAGTTGTGTAGATTGGAAAAATCCTTTGTACAGAAAAATGTACAGTAGTGACTGGAAGTGTGGTATTACAATGGTAATTACATAGCCCGGAACGCGGTTTCCAGTCTGGTACACTTTTAGACATAATAACACGCCTGTTATAATGACCAGTAAATAATCATAAGTAAATAAATCATTATGAATAATAAAGTCGACAAACAGATCAAGGGATTTCGAATACCTCCTCAATATTTTCAAATTGGTTATTCTTTGAAGGGAAAAGTGTCAGCTCTTTCGTGGAATCTCTTCGAAGCTCTCGCGATAAATTCACCGAGCGTAGGGCTCTGATATATCCGATTCGATATATCGGAACACGACTGCGATGGAGACGGAAGGTACACGGAGGCGCGCGCGCACGTGCTCCTGATGGAAAACAGCGCCGGTGCTGCCGCGACGGCTATCGGGACTCGGAGACGCTGCTCCCACGGAGGAGTACGTCCGAGGGACGGTTGGAACACAACAACACGAGGAAAGAGACGTTGGTGTAGTTCGAGCTCGATGCCTCGTTACGGCAGAGCAAACGACGGACGGGAGAAGAAGCCTCGTGTGGACTCCGCGGCGGACGAAAGGGACCTTCGACCGACGTTCGGTCCCTAACGACGACAGAACGACGATAATAACGAGCGAGAGGATGGATTCGACGGGACGAACGAACGAATGGCAGAGACAAAGCTCTCGCTCTTGTCTCCCGCAACGCGTCATCGAAGTTCCAACAAAGAAGAATCTACTCGGAGGGATGTTTTCGAATGGCTCTTTGGAACGAATTTCAAGATAAACCGAGTCTCTTCTCGTTCGATCTTTGATAATGTAGGGAAAAAAATTGGACTTGTTTTTTTTTTAGTGGTGTAAAATTCAGTTTGTTCTATCATTATTTTTCACTACTTTTCGAAGAAGCGTAATTTTGGTTCGCGAGCCACGAGCTAGTACACCGTGTTTATTATGTCACACCAATGTGTGTCCTCCCCTCCCCCTTTCCGTAGAAGAGACGAAATCTTGGCACGCACTCGAGAGTCCGCTAATCTCTTTAACTCCGGGAGATCTCGTGCCTGACTCGTTCTCGTTCGTCGCTTCCTCATTCGTGAGTCCGATCGCACTCGGGCCGCGCGTAGGTCGTCGTACAAGTATACTACGTTTATATGGGGCATTCCATGCCATTTCGACCTGGGTCTAACCCCGCGCATTTCGGATTAGGCCCGCTATTTTTTATATGAATGAACTAAATCTCGAAAGTACTCAGATTTTTAAAAATTGTTATATTTATTTTGACCGCGATCGAAATGGCAAGGAATGCCTCATATGTATAATACACTTATATACTACATGTAAATCTGGTACATATTTTCGGAAACTGTTAATTTGTTAGTTTGTATGTTTCTTCTAAGTTTTCAAAACTGGAGGGAACTTAAACTCTTACTATTCTATATTATATTATTATTACTAGGCTAAAGTGGGGAATTTGGCCCGGTCCATATATCATTGATTTACGTGTTAATCGAGGTGGGCCATATTCACCACTTTTCCCCTATTATATTCTATATTATGTTTCATTTTGCTGTATTTTATACTATTGTAGTTTATTTAATTTGTATTTTTTGGGCCACGAATGCGGTTAGCGAAGGATGACGGGTGGAAAGGTCACGGATGGGTAATTAATGCATTTTTTAACTAGCGACATGTGTGGAATTAATAGGATTATCACATGGTATTTCTAGCATACAAAGTTCCACCGTGCACTCTAAGCACCGTGGAGGAATTAGGGAACCGGAACAATGAAGCTAACACCACCTGCTGGTAGCGTGCGTATAGTTGTGCATGCAAGCCTCGCTGCCGACTCGTCCACTACAGTGTGTATATAAACTCCGCGTATATCGCAACCCTATTACGACGGTCATCGGCGACGAGTCCCAGCTCGGTGTCCGCGTATTCTCCTCTTAGTCACGCACGATCGGACGGCCCGGACGAAAGTAATTAGGACCCTTATCGCGAACGGAGAAAGTTGCTCGTACCGTGTCGGAAGACGCGACTTGGCGTCCCGAGGCCATTACGAACCGGCCGATCCGTCAGTCTCGGCAACATTTGTTGCATTGCCGTATAAAGCGCCACTATAAAGTAATGGACAAAGTCCTTAACTCTTTCGAATTTATTTCGTTGTATATAATTTTTTTTTAATCCCCATTTTTATGAATGAAGATAATTTTATTTTAATCGCTCTATTACACTAAATCTTTGCAGATATTTTATCAGCTTCGGTACCCGAAATAAAGCCGAATTATATAATCAGCATAATTATTTAATCCCCTTTTTTATGAATGAGGAGAATTTTTTTTTTAATCGCTCAATTACACTAAATCTTTGCAGATATTTTATCAGCTTCGGTACCCGTAATAAAGCCGAAGTATATAATCAGCATGATTATTTAATCCCCATTTTTATGAATGAAGACCATTTTTTTAATCGCTCAATTACAGTAAATCATTGCAGATATTTTATCAGCTTCGGTACCCGAAATAAAGCCGAATTATATCAGCATAATTATTTAATCCCCATTTTTATGAATGAGGAGAACGTTTTTTTAATCGCTCAATTACACTAAATTTTTGCAGATATTTTATCAGCTTCGGTACCCGAAACAAAGCCGAATTATATAATCAGCAAACATGCTGTTACGTTTTTTCGATCGCGTATTCAAGAGCTTACGCGGGCGATAACAAATACGTTGGTTCCGGTTTGGCAACGTGAGTTCCTCGCGAGTTCTTCGGGAGCTCGTGGGCTCTCGCCGTCTCGCCATACGTCCTGCAGCGGGCAATAAATCACGTTCCTCAAACGTAACAGCGCCGGCGCGAGCACGAGCAAAGCGAGCCCCCGTAGTCAGGGGTCAGGCCAGGGTCTTGTTTGTTCTAGTATAGTATACGCTATAGAATAATATTGTGTGGTACATACATTAGGGAGAGGGGGGAGACACCATAGAGAAACGAGAAACGATAAGAGGAATTATCGGTGCTTGTTCACGTGTGAAGTATTTCTACGCCCCCGGACCACCCGGTGCGGGCGCACGAGAGCTTTTACACGAGAAGCGATACGTTACGAGTGCGAGCCGACGATTCGAGTAACGCACAATCGTGACACTCTTGATAACTATTCTCGCGGACACAATTCGGTAATCCTTCGTCTTACGCTGTTGACGCATAAGACTTATTTGTAGATCGTCGAATTCTCTACAAGTAAAGTAGTTAGCATTTTTTCGTTTGTCCAGCTGATTTCGAGAAAATCGATCATTTCGAAGCGATCATGGATTCGATTTTTCACGCACTTTTTGCAGCTATACGGTGACTCGGATGGTCTGAATTTATAGGACTTTGTTTGTAGAGTGAGGAATTATCTACAAAAAAGGTCGTAATGATATTTGTCCTACAACCCGCCGTTTCTAACGGAAAACTAATAATCTTTGCATTCAGAATTTTCATCGAGCTTTTTTACGAGCGCCGATATGTTATCATATGTACGAGCCGACGATTCGAGTAACGCCCAATCGAGACATTCTCGATAACTATTCTCGTAGACAAAATTCGGTAATCCTTCTATTCAACGCTGTAAATTAGACCGTATTTGTAGATTGTCAAATTCTCTAAAAATAAAGTGGTTAGCACCTTTTTCGCTTACCCAGCTAATTTGGAGAAAATTGATCATTTTTATCGAAGCGAGCAGTTTTATCGATTTGGTTCTTCATGCGTTTTTTTGCAACGATAGCGTAAATCCGACGGTCCGAATGAATAGAACTTTGTTTATAGAGTGAGGAATTCTCTACAAAAAAGGTCTTCACGATATTTCTCCTAAAACCACTCTTAGACCATAAATATTGAAATCTCATCATATCGCAGTCTTCCCTAACGATAAAAACCAATTTTCTTTGCTTTCAGAATCTCCACCGATGTCACGTCCGAGGTTCTCGAGTTTCCGGTCATAGCGCAACAGGAGAATTCTCCAGGCCCAAAAAGATGCGCGATTCGTTGGTCGGAACGATGAAGAGAGGTCCCACACTGAATTCCCGAAGGATGTTGCTCTACGGATTCCTCGGCATCCTGTGCATCGTGCGAACGATCGAGAGCGCCCCACTGACCAGCAGCAGCGATTCCACGAGGCACGAGTCGACGGGTACGCTGGCGTCGGGTTTGCCATCGAAAAAGGGCCAGGAGGAGGAAGTCGGAAATCCGAGCGAGCTGGCCTGGCAAGCCTGGCTCTTGGTCGACGGTCACCCTGGCTCCCAGGCTTCCGGCGTGATGGACTCTGCGAGTCTTCTTCGTCGAATAACACCCAAGAGCATATTCATCGCTCCGGCTCTAACGGA
This sequence comes from Ichneumoninae sp. A BG-2022a, assembly GCA_030522665.1. NCBI lineage: Eukaryota > Metazoa > Arthropoda > Insecta > Hymenoptera > Ichneumonidae > Ichneumoninae sp. A BG-2022a. The sequence goes on from JAPYZC010000221.1 coordinate 15,565, forward strand.
CTGCCCTGAGGGTTATCAGGACGACACGATGAACCGATGCGTCAAGGACGTCAATATCGACCATCAAGCCCACATGGGTTTCCTGGTCGAGCGTCTCAAAGCGATTTACGCGAACGTCGGAAAACCTCAAGTTTCAGCCTCCTCCTCATCGTCATCGTCTTCCATCCCCACAGGACCTCTGCAGCTGAACATCCCGCTGTTACTGACCGCTCCATCGAAAGCGCCGATCGAGCCGGAAGAGCCGAAAATCCAAGAACCCCAAAAAGCGCCCCCAACCGTCGAGCCCCTGAAAATAATTGCCGGCGAGGACTCTGCGGATTCGAGCTCGAGCGATCGTCATCGCGAGGCCATAGTCACCGTCTACGAGCTCAACGAGGACACGAGGGAGGACGAGAGCACGTTTTTTCTTGGGAATAAGAGTACCGAGGCTCTTGATAAGAATGATAAGAGCTCTGAGAAGAGGCCTGGCCTCGTTCTACCTGTAGGCGAGTTCGTCGACGAGCCGAGCGGAAAATTGTCCGGCGTCGTCGACTACAGGATACCGGTCACTGTCGAGAAGATACTGAACGTCACGAGTTCGAACGTCGGTGAGACGGACGAGTCGCCGAACGGAGTTGACGCCGTCAAGGAGAGCGAAGTCTCGCCGACTCTCGTTCTTCTGCTCTCGCCGACGAAGGTGCCGTCGACCTCGCTGCCCGGCAGCGACCACATCGTCGCTCACAACTCGACCCTTGGTCAGGTGATAATAAAGATGGAGAACGTCACTGGCAACTTAACGGGAAAGGAGATAATTCGCGTGAGCGTGCCGGACGATCTGTCGTCCTCGAGCCCGGCCAAGATTCGTCCCGACGACGAGGACGAGGACTCGACGACGGACTCGAGAACGGACGGCGACCTCGTTTCCGGCGAGGACAAGGACGACGCCGGCGAGGAGGAGGAGGCGACGACCGAGGCCTACGCCGAGGAGGCTTACGACGAGTCGACCGAGATCGAGGACGAAATACTGACGCACAGCGAGGCTGGCATGACCGTGACTATGGCGGGCTCCGTGAAGCCGGTGACCGCGGAGACGCCCTCGGAGAACGACGATAACGAGACGACCGGAAGCAGCGAGATATCCAGCGAGGTCAGCATCAACGGCGACTTCGTGAGAGAAACGACCCTCGTTGACTTCAACGTGAGCGGAGCGTCGAATTCCACGGGCACGACGAGCTCGAGGATCGAGGAGACGAGCACGAGCGTCCCGGTCGACCCCAGCGGATTCGAGTTCGTCGAGGCTGTTCCGGAGGGCTCCGTCGACCCCGGCGACGAGAAGCCGCACGGTCAGACCCCGAGGACCGAGGACGAAAGCTCGACTCTCAAAGACGAAAAAACGTTCGAGACGGAATCGAAAGACAAAATCGAGGTCGAGCCCGAAATCGTCTACTCCGTGAGCTCGATCGAGGATCTTTTCGAGCAGGAGATGAAGAGCGAAGCTTCCTCGACGGAGAGGTCGACGAGCGCCGAGACGATGATAGCCGCCTCGACGAACGACGCTGGTCCGGTGATATCTCGAGAGCCTCCGAAGTTCATCCTCGCCTCGTCCCCGGCCGACAAGAAGCGAGGCGAGCCCTTCCGATTCTCCGAGGCGGCTTCGACCACGACGAAGATTCCGTCGACCTTCCCGAACGTCGAGGGCGTTTACGACTACGAGCCCGTGCCGCGGGATTATCCGCGTCGACCCTCGAACGGCTTTCCCGAGGACTTGTCGCTTCCGGTCATCCGCACGATCGACGAGCAGCGATATCGCCCCGAGCCGGAGGACGACGAGAATTTTTTCCCCACCCAGCAGGATTACGTGAGGTTTCCGAGCTACGACAGGCACGGACGCCCGAATTACGTGAGGTTTCCGTCCGAGGAGGCCAACAGCATTCACAGCCCCAACGACTACAAGGACAGAAATCGACGACCCTACGGTCAGCCGTACCAAGCTCCGAATTATTCGCGGGGCTCGCAGACGACCAAGACGCTTCCCGGTCAGGAGATCCGCCAGAAGCAATCCTACTGGTGGGTCCCGCCGGGCTGGAGGACCGACCGGCAACAGCAACAGATCACTCCTCAGAGATCGAGGTCCGACAGCGTCGAGCAACGACCTCGGGATCGCGCGCCGATGCTCCTGAGATTTTGGACCCGGATGCCTCTCGTTCGAGACCCGAGCTTGAACTACCAGCAGCATCCGACTTATCCGACCTTCGGAGCGCACTCGCGATCCTCGTCAACGTCGTCCTCTCACGGTCCGTCGAGGAGAGTCAATTATTACAAGGAAATGTCGACGCAGGATCTCAGCAGAGCCTTCTCAAGGCAGACTCTGCCATCGGCGATCGGCGGCTAATGCGAGGGCTCGAGGATTTACAAATAAAAAAACGAGTCGAGTTGGAGATTCGCAATGTACTTGAAGAAAGTATTTTGAAGAAAAAAAATTCTGCGTGTAAATCACGCCAAAGGCCCCGGTGAGCTCGGCGACGAAGTCGTAGGAAAACGATGGAACGAGCGCTGGTTTGGTAAACGAGAGTTCAATGCCGAGGGAAGCGCGACGCACTGTCGGCCGGAGCGATAAGAGGCTCGATAGCTTTCGACTCGAAAGGAAGATCTCGAGGTAAAAAAAAATGGAAAAAAAAATTGAGCTTCGATCGAGCTTGAACTAGGCGGGAAGGTCAGAGAAGAAACTGATGGATTGTTCGGTGTAGGAGAGCGCAGAGGGACACGCCAGGAGCCAGTTCGTCTCTTTAGTTCAGACTGCGAGCCAACGATGAACGATACCGGTTGCCGAAAAGTGTCGTCAAGTTCGGAACGATTGTCTTTTACAGCGTCGAAAAGACGATGAGAGTTCGTTGAAAACTGATTCGATTATTAGAACAGCCCCAAAACTGCGATCTCTTCGAGCATCAGCGATCGTATGACTCGGAGGATATTTATTCTCGCATCGAAGTAAAAGATAAAGATGCTTCGATAAATGCATAATTATACTATTAATATCCATGCGTGTCGATACGTTCATTAGTATAATAAAATAATCATGCGAGATTATGATATTACGCGAATTCCGTCGATCGCCGTCTCGTCTCATTGTGCGTAAACCTTGCAGAACACACACCCGCTCATGCGCTTGCGCGCGGTGTTGCATCGACGAAGATGCGCGTCAAGGCTTCGGATCGCGGGTACAGAGACTGATAAATAGCGTATTATTAAAAGATGAAGGAAGAAAAAAATACTATTTATAACGAGGATATAGTAGATAGAGCCGATGAAGTTTTACGGTGCAGCGAAAAAATTATTCCTATCGCAGAAACATACGACGATCTCTTGATTTTTACGGTATTAAAAAGAAAAAAAAGATACGATAACGAAGTAAATAGAAAGTGAACCGTTTACGTGACGTCACGTATCGAATAAGAGAAGAAAAATGTATAACGAATTATTTAGCACTTTGACATTGCGGCCAGTAACTGTTACCGCCAGCCCCATAACTCTCTTAGCTAACTATTACTCGTCACAAAAAGAAGAAAAAAAAAAATGAAAAAAATATAACAAAGATTCGTCAAATTTCCTCAAACTTTGTATCTGTGTCTCATCATCAATTTTCATATCGTACGTTAGTATGCTTCGCGTCATACTTAAAAGTAGTTGTTAAATGTCGAATTCGTGTAAATATTGTATAACGTTTAAATTAAGTCGAACAGAAGAATTGTATATACGTGGCGTGAGTTGAAAAAAAAAATACACACACAGGACGCAAAAGTGTTGACTCAATGAGAATTATATTACGTAAACGGTATGAAGATGTAACTGTGTCAAAATTTATTATATTCTATATATACAACAATTATATATATATATATTATTTATAGCTAACGGATTTAAAAAAACGAACAAAAAAAAATAATGCGAAACAAACAATACAATTCATGTATATCTCGTCGTGTACTTGTACATCCCGTGTGTGTGAGTGTTGTACGTAAAATCGAAGGCAAAATCAATGAAAAGATACACCAATGATATGTCACTATACCAAACGATGTCTAGTAATTTATTCAACCTCCCTCCTTTAATCCCTAAACCCGTAAGATTTTTATCAAGCCTGCGAAGATTTTCTTCACCGTCTCATTGCAACGATATTTCTGCCACCGACCCGATCGATCATCGACACGCGAGTGATTGATTTTTGCTTAAGTGGAAGGCAAAATTGCTGAAAAATTGGGAGATCTTCCAATAACTATTGGCCATACGGTATCTCCTCATTTATTAGAAATAATCATAATTATTTACAATATTAAAAAACAATTATGTTTTCAAGCCTTTGAAGCCTCGAGCGAGAATAAATTTTTCCGACGATTCGTCCCGGGTTGCGCCGGGTCTGACGATCTTTACGGTATTGTAGAAACGACCGATGTCCTCTTCCAACCTCTGCGACAGACCGCCGTCCCACACTTTGGTAACGAAAGTTCCGTTTACCCGGGAGATCGTCAGAGCAAACTTCATTGCGGCGTAAGCGAGATCTATTATATTTTCGTGATCCATGCTCCTGGTGCCCGTGGCGTTCGGAGCCATGTCCGAAAGAACCAAGTCGACGAGTTTGCCGTTCAGAGTTTCGAGGAGTATTCTCTGAGCCTCGTCACTCGTGAAATCCAAATTGCCCAGCACTATGGCCCCCTCGATAGGATGGATGGGCAGTCTGTCTATCGCGACAACGGTTCCCCTCTTCTTCTCGTCCCAGTTTTTTCCATGAGAATTTGTCAGTTTAACAGCTACCTGCGTCCAACTGCCTGGAGCAGCTCCGCAGTCAACTACCCTCATTCCGGGCTTGAGAATGTCGAACCTCTCGTTCATCTCCAAAAGCTTGAAAGCGCTTCTGCACCTGTAGTTCTCCTGCTTCGCTTTCTCCACGTAAGGGTCTCGCAGCTGTCTGACCAACCACTGCTGCGAACTGTGCTTCTTTCCTTTTAAATTCTTTGCTGTCTCTCTCAGCAGAGAAGCGCACGTGTGGAAATTCCGGACCCCCATAGCTTCTTCTTTGGCTTTGAGAAGAAAAAAAGAATCAACATGTTGTGGGTAGAAAAATTATCACACTGCACATATCTGTACGAGACAAAATTTCACTGAGTTACACAGGCTGTGTTTTGCATAGTAAAAACTTTGCTCGGAGAAGTTCACTCTGGAAGAATAAAATTCTACAGGTGAACATTTTTTTTTTTTATACTGAGACATTGCAGATGGAATTTGATGTCATGCAGATATCACTGTACGAAAAATTTGTATGAAATTTAATGTACCGTACGCAAAGTTTTTATGCAAACACAAGTACATTAAATTTACAATTTTTTTACAGTCATTGTCAGGATCATGAAAAATGTAAAAATTTGGTATGGGGACTCACGTTTGGATTATCTTTCTGTCACCACACGCGTCTCATCCTCCACCTTTGTCGACTGTTTTTAATTAAAAGAGGAAGGAGCGTAAATTTGCACTGTGGAAACAAATTACACAAATAGTTAGAGTTTCAGGTTATGGCAAATCGTGAACTCCGTAATATCTAACTTACCTTTCAAGTTCTATGTTCCCAGTTATTCCAGAGCGTCCTCGAAGTTCCGTGAACTATCTTCAATAAGCAACAAAAATCAATGCTATTGTTGTAAATTGCAGTCAAACAACATTTACAGTAGGCTCGTTTATTGACAAAACATGGGCGCAGCCATGTTGAATTTCTCGGGTGTATCGAGAGCGGTGATTGGTGCGACTGCGTTGCGTCGCGCGCTTCTTCGGCGCGGTACCAGTTGCTGACCCTTTAGAGGTAATGAATGACGGCAACAGATTATTTTTATTGCCCGTACAGCCGCATCCAACGAACACAGCGAATCTCTTTACTTAACGCGAAGATAGAAGGTGTTTTTACAAATCCCGTAAAGGAGATCGACAACAGGTTGATTTTATGTAATATTTGGGGAAAGGGTCAGCAACAGGGCAGGTCGCTAACTGGGTCAACGACCTATCAGCTGATTCGATGTAGTCGCGCCCTCCCACTTTTTTTTTCTCAGTCCTGACCGACATGCGCGAAAATGGTGACGGCTCGCCACGAAGAAACTGGTGCTCCACGCGATTTGCCTCGACCCGGCGTAGTTACATCCTGTAAACGTTAATTCTTCGCAATAAAATAGTTTCGGGAAGTTGTTCAAATTGCTCACGAATGTGTGCCCAAGGGATAATTTAAGATGAACCTGACAGCGGGAAATCCGCACGGTAATGGCCTGCTTTACGCCGGCTTCAATCAGGATCAAGGTACGTACTTGGCTCTCTCTCCGCGACGACGGCGACCTGAGCCACGACGGGAACCAAACATTTTCGTCACATTCTGACAGCGCGACGACACGAGACGTCGACACCGTCGACGGGAACGTCAAGAGCGTGTTCACACGCTTCGCGACGATCGACCGCGCTTTTAACCCTTTCGGTATTATTGTTTGGGCTCTGAAAACTGTCGCGAGACTGATAAGCCCGTCGGCGGCGCAAAGCTACGTTACGTGTTGTTTTTATGCTAACCTATTTCTGAGATTATTTTTCGTTGACCACCGATTTGCTTGTATTTTATCTGATCTATAAATGGATCATTATTTCTATCGACGATCGATATCACTTTTTCATATACATAGGTCCATTAAATTTATTTGTTTTTATGTACTTGGCGTCGATAGTTTGGCCATAAAATTCCACCAATTGCGGTATTTGGAGTTCGGTCTCTTAAATGTAATCTCCAGCTGGCAAGGCAAAGGTCATCATTGTATCGCTGACGATTCTTACCCAAGTATATTTTTTTTTTGTCCATTAGGATGCTTTGCTTGCGGGATGGAAAATCGATACAGAATTTACAGTGATCCGTTGAAGGAAAATGAACAACACTGATAAGCTTGTCAACACCGCAATGCTACGTTACCTGCTTATCCGTGTTGTTTTGTGCTAACGTGTATTTCGGAGATAACTTTTCATAATCACTGATTGATGGTTCAAGAAAGGGGTTTAGCTTTTAGTTTATCCTATCTATAGATCGATAATTATTTCTATCGAGATCGATATCACTTTTTGATATAAATAGGTCCATAAAATTTATTTGGTTTTATGCATTGATCGTTGATTGTTCGTCCATAGAATTCTACCAATCACAGTATTTGGAGTTCGAGCCCTTAATTGTAATCTCCAGCTGGTGTGGCAAAGGTCACCATTGTATCGTTGTCAATTGTTAACTAAGTTTTTTGTTTTTTTTGCTTTTTTTCTATCAGGATGCTTCGCCTGCGGAATGGAAAATGGATACAGGGTTTACAACTGCGACCCATTGAAGGAAAAGGAGCGACACGACTTTAACAATGGCGGCCTCGGATATGTGGAGATGCTTTTCAGATGCAACTATCTGGCTCTTGTCGGCGGAGGAGTTAAACCCATATATCCCACTAATAGAGGTAAGCAAGAAAAAAAAAATTTCATGAGGAATAATTACTTGTGGAATGACTGCTAATACGATATTTCTGTTGCAGTTATAATATGGGATGATCTGAAAAAATTGCCGGCCATTACATTAGAATTTAATGCTCCCGTGAAGGGAGTCAAATTGAGAAGGGACAGGATAGTAGCTATCCTTGAAGGCGTTATAAAAGTCTACACGTTTACCCAAAATCCGCAACAGTTGCACGTTTTCGAGACCAATCCCAATCCGAGGGGCTTGTGCGTTTTGTGTCCCAACAGCAATAACTCATTGCTGGCTTTTCCCGGGCGTAGAAACGGCCATGTACAAGGTAAGCTAATTGAATTTTAATGAAATGAGCGGTAATCGTGTTTTTTATCTGCAGTTTAATTCTTCCACAATGCAGCGTGTTTTTTTATATCAATTTTTTTACCAGTTGTTACTGAACGATTGAAAAAAAATGTTGATACTAACGTGCTCATAATTTTTTTTTCTCACAGTTATAGATCTAGCGAACACAGAGAAGCAGCCACTGAACATCGAGGCTCACGAAACGCCACTCTCCTGCATAGCGCTGAACCTTCAAGGCACGAGATTGGCGACGACCTCGGAGAAGGGTACGCTAATAAGGGTGTTCGACACACAAAGCGGAACGATGATCAACGAATTGAGAAGAGGCGCTAATCACGCGAATATTTATTGGTAACTATTGAAAAACCGATGACTAACCGGCGCTCTTCTCGAGCGGAAGATCGATCTCTACGATATTCTTTTTTTCTCCTCTGTCTACTAGTATAAATTTCAATCACGATTCGACCTGGCTGTGCGTGGCCAGCGACCACGGCACCGTTCACGTGTTCGCCGTCGAGGATCAAAAATTGAATCGCCAATCGAGTTTGGCCTCAGCCACTTTCCTGCCAAAGTACTTTAGTTCGAGCTGGAGCTTTTGCAAGTTTCAGGTGCCCAGCGGGCCGCAGTGCATGTGCGCATTTGGCACGGACAACAATAGTATTATAGGTAAATCGAATTATTTCTCTCTCGATTTTTCGAAAATTGTTCATAGATTTATCAAATGTTTTCCATTCGCAGTGATATGTGCGGACGGTAGCTACTACAAGTTTGTGTTCAACAACAAGGGCGAGTGCACGAAGGACTTTTATGGTCAATTTCTGGAGATGACGGACGACAAAATGTGACCGATTGAGGTTGCCGAACGACACGATGAGGATAAGTAGCCGAATGTACACGCAAGAATCATGATAACTGGCGACGTGCTTCGCGAGATTTGTCGTGTGTCTCTCGAGTACGTTCGGGCCACGAATTCCGCGAAAGGCGACGAGCACGATGACTCCTTCAAACGAACAAACTGATCGTTCGGATTGCGAGTAACCGAGGATTCTCCGAAGAAAAATTATTCTACTGTTCCAACAATGAATATAGTGAAAAAAAAATTTCATTTGGAAAAGTTGCGCGACGCTTTCGAACTTTTGCACGTCGCAAAGTGGAGTGTGTATTCTCATTTATGTCCAGTGAATCATCGAACGAGCCTATTTCTTTGACTCTTCGTAAAAGAAGAGACAAGACTCAAGCAGAGCGATCTCTGCAGACGATCGACACAACCTCACCAACGGACACGAAAAAAAAAAAAAACATATATAGTTAACGGAGATGTTGTTGCGCGATAGATTATCGTAAGCTTTATTCAATAGTTTTATCGTACATTTATTATAAATCATACACACGAGAAGAAATAATTATCATATATATATATATATATATATATATGTATACATATATATATATTAAATGCGTATATTGCCGTGAAAGGGGTGAAAATACAAAACGCAAAATGAAAAGAAAAAGAAATGAACACACACACATACACAGCAAGGTTGTAATTTTCCAGGAGGGGGAAAAGTGTTATTTTGCCAGCACGAAATAGAATAAAAGACTGCGTCTCGTAACCACCAGATCCGAGCCGCATACGGATTTATTTATATGACGATTTATGTTTAATTGACGAAAATTTATCCGTCTCTCGTAGATATAATTATTGTGTTTAGCTTTTCGCCGAAGACCTTTCTTTTCTCTTCGCTTATAATTTGGACGTTGCGGTCGCCGAAAAAATGCTTCTCTTTTATCACAGCCAGTGCGCGCGTGCTATTCAGCGAATTCGGTATACTCCCGCGAAAAGGAGCTCGAGGAAGTGCTCCCGCTTTGTATTTATCATCATATGTTCATCGCAAAATCGAACGCGATTTTTAAACTTCGTACGGCTCAGTGGCGGGTCGCGAACGCGACTTCGAGCACTCGGCCGTTGGCTGGATGTACTTTTTCTTGACCCCGTGAATCTCGTGTGTCAAACCTTTCTTGTTTTCGAGACCTCGGTAGGTACTGTAGACGACGAAACAGCAGTAGAGATTTATCACTGCCGCGGTTACAACTATCAGTCCTGAAATTTTTTAAAGTTATTAATTATCTTACAATTCAATAAACGTTGGCATAATATTCAATTCCAAGTTTCCCAAAATTGAAGCCTTCGCTCCTGGTTCCTGTCCGCGAAGGATTAATATCTGGGCCAGGGTGAAGTTAAATTTTGTGAAAGCACGGAAATTTGCCTTTATTGGGATTTTAAATTATACTTACTCTCAATAGTTCCCGCTTTGATGCTGTGGTCAACGAGGAAGAAGGAGATTATCAGAGCGCCGAATTCTATGAGATTCACCATCAGCCACGGTGTCATAAAGTTACGGTTGTTCTGCAAGCGTAAAAAAATGCATTAAATGATAAAGTCCATTTAATTTTTATTTGTTTGTACTCTGAGCTCACTATCAAAAGTCCGTAGAGCAGGAATATTATGGACGCCATGTGGATGACTACGAGGACCAGCCCAAAGTATATCGTATAGACTTTCTCTGCAAGCAACAATTCAACGCTCGAATTTAAATCAACTTGATTGAAGGTACGGAGTTTTTTGTTATACGTTCTTAACAGATCATATTTGAACCTGTAGCATTATGATGAGCTATTTCCATCCTTCTCGTGTTCAGGTGCATGGAATTACCGTCCTCGAAGGCTTCTCGCTCCAGGGCATCCTCCGAGTCCCTGGCTACCATCTCTTGGATGTCCATCGCGTGGGCCAACGCCAGGAGGCAGAAAGTTATCACGATGCCCGACGCGAACTAAAAATAGAAGGAAAAAAATAGACATTTTATCGGAGAAAACTCCAATCACAGAGTCGATTGGGTTCTCATATTCACCTTGACAAAAGGAAAGGTATTTGAATAAATATATTCTACAAGGGAGATACATTCTTTACGCTCAAGTAGAGATTGTAAAAATAACTCACCAACTGCACGATCGCAATGAGAACAGTGCCCTGCTTCAGTGTGAAGCAGTGCAGAAAATTCTTCAACACACCCATCCTCATTTTTGATGCTGTCTTGTTGACCTTGTCTCTGATCCTCTGATTCTTCAATTAAAGATCCATTAAATTTTATATTATTTAAAAGAGCGAATATATAAGAAAGTAAATTTCACTTTGATTGAGTTTCACTCGCAGCTAACGTGGCAGTAATCAATAAGCTTCACCGTTTTATACACGGGGTGGAAAGTGTGGTGGAGAGTTAGGTCAGTGCTGCAGGGCTTGACACTACCACAAACAACAACGCCCACCCCGATGATTATCACTGTTCCGTTGTGTCCGACGAGTATTAACTACCCGGGCAATTATTTAATTAACTGGTGATTAGGTAAATGGTCGGGTGGAGCCCGAGCGAAGAGAGCGAAGGAGAGAACGAGGCCTACGAGCCCGTTATTTTTTTAATGCGAAGCTTCGTCGAAACAACGACACGGAGGACAGACGTTGCTCAACCCCCCCGAAGAGCCCCGTGAACTATCGGCGACATGCGCGTTCAATCCACGACCCACTACAGCCCTTTCCAAAAGGAATACGGTTCAAAGTTAGTCGAGTCAATTTATGAAAATCTTCTATTCTAGATGAGGAGTGAAAAATATTCCAAATGTCAGTAATAATGTCCTAACAATTATTCGTATTACTTATTCGTATTATAGTTATTACGAATTATATGATTAATACGAATACAATTATTCGTATTCGTATTGAGCTCTATTGATTATTCTCACAATTGTACAAATCATTCATGGATTGATGGATTGAAGTTACACGATTTTATTACACGTAAAATTTCTCAGATGTAATTTTTGTACTTGCTAAGTGAAAAACTAATTATGCAAATCATCAATTAGTGGCTAAATAACAATTGTTTATGAACTTCCCACAGTAGTAATGCGATTGTGTAATATGATTCTTAAAGCTATAAAACATATCGTCAAAAGTTGGTTCGATCGTCGGGAAAGAATTGAGTCTTGATTGATATCGTAGTCATAGAAACCTGTCGCCCTCGTACTCGAATAGGAATTCAGTCGATTCGTGAACTGACTTTGAGACGGTACCCAATTTATTGAAAAAACCATCGCTCTTCCCATTATATTTCTATTATATTTGGACTGTAATTTATTAATGCTAAAGTAAATTGTTTTTCGAACATGGATCGTCATGTTCAAAGAGTCGGCGTTGGGGTTGGCGCGTTTCACAATCCTCCGAGAGCCAAGTATAGTCCCGAGACTCGAGATCTGATAAAGAGTGAGTCACTCGTTTTTTTTTTTAATGAAACTACTCTATGGCATAATTATTGAAACATTATTTTGTTGTAGTGCTTATGGAGGAATCAAAGTTGTCCATGATGCAGAGAAAATCGATTCAGGACGCCGTGGATCGTGGTGAACCGCTTCCACCTCCGTCCAGGCCTACGACAACTTCCACGGACAAGTCGCAGGGCTCGCAGGTGACTTTTCCTTGTTATTGGAAGAAGAGATCGCAAAACGCGATCGCCAGCAGCGGAGCTTACGAGAGAGAACAGTACAGGAGAACCGCACCGTTGCGTAAGTTCAAATTCCTTTTGCATTTTATGCGAAGCAAAACAAGATTATTAAATCTATTTATAATCGATGGAGTTATCAGAGGAATAAATCAGCACCTGTTATTTACTTAATATTTTCTATTGTATCAAATTTATTAGATAATAAATACAAATGTATATAAAATGTAAAGACATAAATACATAAATAATGACGGGTGATTAATTTCAGCTAACAAGGACATGCAGAAGAGGCATCTCGCGTGCATGATGGCCTATGGTAAAGATATGCCACCCACGCCTCATGGCCCCAAGCTCCTTCACAAGGCAAGAGTCGAGTCTCGCCTTCCGGATGACGTTGATCCACTTCGAGATCGTATGTACCTTGGCTTACAAAAAAATGCACTATTGCAATTAAACGAAATTTTGATTATGTTCTTTTTCTTGACCGAACAGTTGTCCAAGGGATTCGGGAGAGAATCGAGTTTCTGAACGACATGGAGAATCTCGGACAGGGCAAGAAGTATCGCCCGATAATACATCAGGAGATTGCGCAAAAAATGCGTACGATCGAGACGCTTGACAATCGCAAGTCAGCGGAGATAAGAAAGGAAGTTGAACATCTGAAATACCAGAGACCACCACCGAAACCCTTTCCGATAGGGGAGCTCGAGGATTCTTAAGGCGATTAACGAGAATATCATTCTTTGATGATAATTGGTACGAAGTTCGACTCCACAGTTCCCGGAAAAAAAATCTTCAAACTGAAGGCTGAACTGTCTTAAAGTGCTTTAGCATCGCTTCGAGTCTTAAAGTGCTTTCGCACGGACGCTCATTCCTGCAAATTCAACGAAGCGTTGTTCTGAAACCTTCCTCGAAACTTTGATCGTCATCACGGTATTAGTTCCATAATTTCTCTGAAACACCCAAGATTTTGTAGCCCTGTTACGACGCCAGGAACTGAATAAATTAATATATAGTCAACGCCTCTGTGCCTCTATTAACCCTCTATTAAGGAAATTAAAATGAATATCTTTATAGCACTCGTGAATGTTACCTCTGTAAAGGTTCACGAGGAGAAGTTCTACGAAATAAAACGGGCGACTTAGTTGCTACTGGCGTAACTTTCAGATCGCAACGATCGGATTGTCGATTTCATGGTCGTTGCGTCGATCGAAACACGAGTTCCAGCTCCGGTTGCTTTATCGTTCGAAAATTGAAAAAATAATCAGACTATTTCGTAGTTGCCGACCCTGTGCGTATTGAGAGTTCTTGGTCGTTTCTGTGGTCGCAATGTCTGCTTTGGAACGGTCCAAAAAGTGCACCCTCACGTCTATCGTTTCTTCGGTCGAAACGACTGTCGTGAAATCCGCTAGAGAGTAAAACCGGTAATTTCTTCCTACATCTGTTCCAGTAAAACCGGCTATCCTAGTTATGCTAATAAAACCAGTTACAGTTATGGTAGTAAAACCGGTTAAAGATGGGCTCTTTCTAAGTGAGTTTACGCGGGTCCGTCGGGGTTGCTTTCAGTGACATCGTTTTATTCGCGATCGACAACTTCCTTTTGAGCTGATTCATATTTTCAAAAGATTTTGACTACTTAGTGTGTTCCAGCATAACAATTTCTCCAGCATTCGGATCCAAGGATTGAATTTCATTAACGGGGCTTTAACAAAACGAGGCAGAGGATTTATTGAAATTTGTGTGTACGCAGGCGACACTACGAGATGAGCTCAACGTGTCAGGTAACCGGATGGCGTTCGGTTATAATTCTCGTTGGTATCGTGCTGCTTCTTTCGGAATGCCGAGCCAATAGTTACAACATTCCCCTCAATCACACCGGCAAAACGATGATGAACGTTCCCGGAAATGTACCGACGGTCGGGCCATCGTCCAATTCTGGGGCTGCCAGCATCGTACGAGCACCTCTCAAATGCCCCAACGGTCTGATTCTAATAGGAGGCAGATGTCGGAAGCCTCTGATATAGACAGCGATTGAAAATGGAGGGGAGGCGGAAGCAAAACTGTTCTACACAGTACGTTGAATATTCATAATAATATATTTCACCTGTAAAAAAAAACTTCGTACGATACTTCTTCTGTATCGAAATATGTGAAAAGGATTACTTGCGAAAAAGTCACACGGCTTTCTCATTCATTACAATTTTGTGCCTAGTGTACATTACAATTTTCTCTATAGGAAAGTCCGTTGATCGGTTTTGATTTCCTAAGTCATGGGCAAATTACTTTGGACCTCTTTATTAACATTGACGAATTGACGAAGATATAAAAAAAGAAGTTATCTTGTCAACGCAGCAAACACATGCTTCTCCAACTCCCTCTCGAGCTTAACCACATTGGTATGTTGATTCGTTGCAGACGACGGAGGGGCGAAGACGATACCTACGATCGATACGGATCGAGATGGTAAGGGTCATAAGGTCACGAAGCGGCGGCGACGGCAGCGCATCCAGGACTCGATTGGATCCGCTGTACAACCTCTCCAACAAGCTCTTCTTTAGCATCCATGCAAAGGATCTTCCCGAATTAACTCTCTATGTAACCGATAAAGATGTACATACCCGTTGTACGGATCTGGAAAATTTACTTCCGGACGAAAATTGCATTTTCCGAACCAGAATTTATTTTACTATAGTATAAGTGTCAGTACAGCCGGCAACATTACCGATAAAATAAGCAACCGACAAGTCGGCACGTTTTTCGAGCTACGAGGAGCTCAACACGGTTGTGAACGTTTCGCAGAAACTAGAGGAAAGTCTTTATTGGACGCAGTTTAATTGTTTCTAGCAATAGAGTAAATGTACTTATGAATAACAACGATGCTAACTGAAGTATGGCTAAGCGCGGATATATATTTTTTTTAGACTTCCGTAATATGTAAACTGTTAAAATCAGTTACGTTGCTGTTATGTAACTGTTATACACAATTAGATATCGCAATGTTGTACCTTTAAAAACACCTTAATAACTCCTTTAACAGTTCCCATGCACCGCGAATCGAACACTTTCGTGTTCCACGGGCGAAACGGAGTCTCGCGCCATCTCGTGCGAGGAAATAATCGAACGGTGAAAAATCGTACATCACAGTAGCTAACAAGCAGAGCTACAAGTGGCTGCGATGCCTTGCAGCTAACATTGAAACTCACCAATGTCGGCTTCAAACAGCGAAACGGGCGCCAAACCGGCAGCGGACGGTTAAGTTTACCTCTGAAGAAAACAAAGTATTTAACTCAAAGCTCGCTTCGTTCTAGAATCCAAATTCGTTCGACAATGGCCGAGGCAGACTACGACGAGCTGCGAAGAAAGAACATCGCCGAGAGGAATGCTGTGGTAAGATCTTTCACTCACGATTGTTAATATTCAGGCTTAACCTCGTTCGCAGATCTTTCGCACATTCCCAACCATTAATGCATTTGTGTGATCCTCAACACAGTTTGCCGAATTTTTCAAAGAGCTCGAGACCGAGAAAAAGACCTCGGTCAAGAAGGACCGAGTGGTTCGAGAGAGCACCGGCTATTACGGCGACGAGGACGAAGAGAATAAACCGCCGAAAAAGAGACGCCGACTCGGCGTATCCAAGGACAACTCCGAGTTCAGAGTAAACAATGTACAACTTGAGTTCAAGAGAAAATATAATACCCGAAGTAGAGCTAGAAGAATGAGCGAGGAAGATTCCGTTGAAACAGATGACGAGCCAAAGGAAAGATTGGTGCGTAAGGGAAGATCTCTCAAAGTAATGTTTCCATGGGCAAAGCCATTCGAGCGAGAGATCGAGATGATGAGAATGGACAAATGGGACGTCGACAAAGATCTCGCCGAAGAATATGGCACGAGCGATGACGACAGCGACAAGGATAATTCGGAGTATGGAACAAAAAGAAGGCGCGTCGTCAACAGAGTCACTAAATCAGTCTACGATCCTGACAGCATACCTTCAGTCGACGAGATAACACCTGCAATGCTGAAAAACGTTGCTACGAGAAGCTCGGGCAAAACTTACTGCAAATTGAAGGGTTCGAGTTGTCATCAGTGCAGGCAGAAAACCATGGACACAAAAACCGTCTGTAGATCGGGCGAATGTGTCGGTGTGAGGGGACAATTTTGCGGACCTTGTTTGCGCGGCAGATACGGCGAAGACGCGGTCACGGTTTTAAAAGATCCGGTAAGCAGATGTAAATTTGTAGAGAAAAGAAGAAAAAAAAATTGTTGATTTTCTTCATACATGTAAAAAATATTTTTTTCGATTGATTTTTCGATTGTCAAAAGCCACGATCTTAATTAACGATAAACATTAATTTTAGAATTGGGCGTGTCCGCCTTGCCGAGGCTTGTGCAACTGCAGCATATGCAGAACGAGAAACGGCCAGCGGCCCACTGGGATATTAGCGCCGGTTGCTCAGGAGGAGGGTTTCGACTCTGTGATGGATTACTTGCGGGCAGCGAGTGGCGACGAGGAAGAGGCGGAGGAAGCGGCTGAGGAAGAGGCGGAGGAAGAGGCGGAGGAAGCCGCGGAGGATTAATTCACTCATCGCTTATGCAAGTCATAAACTCAGTATTTTTACGCACATTCCTCTCTCCGTAGACGATATTTATAAAAATCTATCATTTTCTTAAAAATAGTATTAATTGACGAGTTCATAGTATTGAATCAAAGTGCCATACGGCATAGCTATTTGTTCTTTGACAAACGGTTGGTACATTCCTGTGGCATTTTGTAAGCATGAATTGTAAAACAAATAATTTTCGTAAATAACTTAAATATCTCAGGCTCCATTTGTAAATGTTAAATCGTATTGTTACTCGTTAGTGTTTTGATGTACAAGTTCACGTGTTAAGCCGAGTTACCAACTTGAATGAATATTTTTTATACAAACTTTTTTATACTAAAAACAAAATTACTGAATTCCTGTGGAGTCTTAAGAAAATAACTGTGTTGTTTTTTTTTATTTTCATAAACCTTTTGCAAATTATGAACTCAGCGTTTTTACGCACATTCCTCTCTCTGTAGACGATATTTATACAAATCTACCATTCTTCTTCAAATAGTATTTAATCCCAGGGATTTTTAGCATTGAGCCAAAGTGCCATTGGCATAGCTATTTGTTCTTTGACAAACGGTTGGTACATTCCTTTAGCATTTCATAAGCATCAATTGTAAAACCTACATTCTTCACAAATAACTTAAACATTAATAGGCTCAATTTGTAAATGTTAAATCATGTTGTTACTCGTTAGTGTTTTGATGAATAAGTTCACGTGTTTAACCCAGTTACCAACTTGAACGAATATTTTTTATACAAACTTTTTTATACTTAAATAAAAGCGGAATTCCTGTGGAAGCCCAACAAAATAATTGTATTGATTTTTACTTTCATAAACCTTTCGCAAGACACTCTATTATATCGTACAGCCCGTTGGCGGTGACTTGGCTCGTGTAGACGTGGAAGTCTGGCACGTGAACGAACAACGTACGTTCAGGTTGTATGCACAGAGATTGATAAAATATGTATTCGCAGAGATAGCGACCGGCGTCGTGAGATACGCAGGCTTTGCAGCCACCCGCGATATTCTTATCGTTGATCGTACGACACAATTGTTCGACGTCTATTCCAGTCTCGATAACGTGGGGCGATGAATTTGCGCATTCCTCCGTCGGGCATTTATCGTTTATATCTTGACGAATGTAACCGGTAGCGTGAGCTCTGTCCTCGATCATAAGGCACGTAGCGCCTTGCCGTACACCCACATGCAGGACAATCTAAAACGGTCAAATTTATTTATAACATAATGAACACGATTAAAAAAAAAATGAATCGTAATTTTAGTCAATTGTGTAATAATTTAGCTCGCCATTGGATCGTGTTCTTTCCAGAGCTGCGGTATTTTGTTCGTCACATGATCGTAAGCGACGGGAATGAGATGGATAATCAAATTAATGCCGTGCAGCTCCCGTAATTCGTCTCTGCGCTCGTAGAGCTCTTTAACAGCTTCCCAGCTGGCATTGACCGCGTGCTTCCCGAAAGGCCCGAATCCCGTGACCAAAACTGTGCGCTCCGAATTCATCGTGCAACTCGGGACTCCGAGAACGAACTATCCTTGCGTTTTAATATCGGATGGTTCCCGCCTACCGCAGTCGCGGCTGCATCCGATTCCCCGACGTACTCTGACGTAACGCCACAGTGCAGCTGTGTGTGGACGCGATAACACGACGAACTAAACATAACCTCAACAATAAACTGGTCGACGTTACCTCAACGAAAAAAAAAACAAGTTCACCAAAGAGACAATTATGGATCTGATACGAAGCATATCGACGTTCTTCAGCTACTGGTATTTCCGTTATACCCTCGTAACCGAGCTGTACATGGTTGAAAAGTGGGAAAGAAACTTCATTCGTATCCTTTTATCGTCAATAAGTAGATTCGCAAGGTAACGGTCCCAATACTCGGAACTGTCCAAATCGTCCGACACTCCGATGCAGTTTTGATTGCGAATTTAAGTCTTCGAAATCCGATTTGACACTTGTAATCGTATCTACAAACATTGTTATATGAGCAGAAAAAAGTTACACAAGGTCGTTTCCGATGTTTTCACAAAACATTTGTTCTTGGCCAATTGGCCAAGAACAAATGTTTTGTGAAAATATCTGAGTTATTAATTAATAACTGCTAGAATTCGGGGATACTCTTAACCGTCCGGGCATTGGTACGTTTACCTCAATAACATTTTTTTGTTGTTTTTTTCAAAGCCGACATAATTCCTATACCGAGTCTAGATGGATTTATGCTTACGGTATTCGCGCTGCTGCTTATCTTCAACTACCATGTACTGATGCCTGCAACGACGAGTTTCTTTGCTCTCCAATGAACTAGGCTGCTATGAATTTCGTGGACGGGGCTCGCTCAAGAGAGCCCAAGAGATTACGATAACGCTTGCGCGAAAAATATTTTCGACAGTTTTCGGTTTTTTTTATTTTTCCACATTCCAGGATCAAAAGCCTTTTGATTGTATTATTATATTACAAATATGCTAAATACAGTATTCTGCGGATATATAAAGCTTTACAGTCTTTTTCTATCTCTAAGCAAAACTGTGTGTGTGGGTGACTTTTACTCTTGTTGTAGATAATAATTCAACTTTTGTACAGTTTCGATGAAGTCTTCCGGATATTCAAGTTTCAATCTTGCGAAGAGAAGAATCTTCAGCGACTCTGGAAGTTTTCATAACTGTATGCAGGGGGGAGTGGGGTGGGGGGATCAATAAATATTAAATCTTTATTTATAATATGCATATGCGTCAATAAATCAACGACAAATCAATAAAGTATCAACAATTTCGATCCTTAAATTTACGCGCGTTCCAATTGTGTTAGCTGCCAATTTTTTTCGCCCGCTAACGAACGTAAACTTTTTTCTTTCACCTCAAAAATCAACTCGTCAATCGGGCAAACACTAACGATGTGCGATTAACGATTTCATTGAATTCGCAATCGCATCGAAAGCCCAAGTCGCGGCGACGAAACTTTCCATCGGATTTTTGCCCCTTTGTGCATTTCTAGTCAATCGTCTACATATTTTTTTTCATTATTTAACAGGACTTTTTTCCCCTAAACGTTAGCTGAATCTTTCGTGTATTCAATTAACGAATGAACACCGACACGGACACTTCGTACATTGATTATTTGATAATAGAAGTAGGCACAATAGGATTAATAATAAGAATTTAACGTCTTTCAAAAACGTTGGGAAGATCCTAATTTGCGTGTTCGAACTCAAGATACAAAAAAATCAAAAAATTCTCTCGTTTATAGCTAGAAACGTTCTTATTCTTTTTACTTATTTTTTCTTCTCATAATTGCAGAATGAAAATATCTTTAACGGTCACCGTGTTCATTAATAATCATTAGTTAAATTTTCAATACTGTCTGACAGTGTAAGACGCTAATCTCTATACTCAACGATTACCGATTAAATCAATTAAAAAATCTTCGCTTCGTCTATGCGGTTAAAACAACAGTAGTACTCTGATTCTAAATTCGTAAGTGTGATAAATATAATAATAATCATCATAATAATAATAATAGTAATAATAATAATAATAATAATGTTACAATATAATATTCGCTAAGTTATATAAGCTACGGTCCTTCGATTTTCAATGTTATGAGATAAAACAGAATAATCATTAAAAGGAAGAAACAAAAAAACTCGCGCGGAACACACTGTTGGCTGATTCTAATGTGCGTCTGCAATCGGAGAAATTAATCATTGTTGTACCAGACTCTTAGGTATAAATGTTTATCGTTTTTCAATGAAAATTAATATAGACACTTAAGGTGATCGAGGCGCCGGAGCCGTACGTAGATCTTGCAAGAGCTTGAAAAATTACGTTGGCTTACGCCGAGATGAAAATTCAAAATTACCTGAAAATTAATTTGACACGACGACCAAACAAAAAGGAGTCTGGTAAATGTTGAAGAGCGTTGAAATCCGTGTAAAAATGTCTATTGATCTAGGTCGTAGAGATAAAATCAGCTCAAATTATTCGATACGGTCTCCGGCGCTCCGATTTCCCTAATCTCGTTGAATCGGCGAATAACCATCAGGTTAAATCAGCGGCAAATATGATATGGATCTGTTGTCCAACACTACGTCATTCTCGGTATCTAACCTTCTGACTCGTACCCTCTGCTTATAGTGGTACTCCTTGAGATAACTCTTAAGTGTCTTTGGCAACTGCAGCTTGTTTATCCCGTCGTATGTAGTTCTAGTTGTTATAACTGCGCGGCACAAGTGTTGTAAAGGAAAAACAAAGTTACGATGCAACGGAATTGTAAGCATTGGCTCGAAGAACATACAGCACGATGGATCCTTATAGTGTTCTATCAGACCGCAGACCTGTAACGATGAATTATTGATATACGCAAATCATCCCGATCGAATAACGTTATTTCCCTGAGCTGGGCAAAGTATCGCAAGTACTTGAAGTATTTCTTAAGTAAATTCACTTCTCATTCCCTTTTAAGGAATTCTAAAAAAGCTCGTTCAAATTATACTTATGGAAGAGTTTAGAAAGATAATGTATAAATAGAAAGAGGATATCAAGCTACCCGTAGAGTATCCATAATGCGAGCGGTACTCAAAAAGTACCTGTACTTGGTACTTAAAATCGTAAAAAAGTACTTCATGTACTTAAAACTACTTTTGTACATACTTGAAGTACTGACCAGCTCTGTTATTGCTCGTCTAATTCATGAAATGAAAGTCTCGAAAAAATGAGAAAACGTGGACAATAATTACCGTTTCCGAAGCATAGACACCGGGATCGTGAGAGTCGAAGCTGAATTTGTGATTCCACTGTTCGATCCTCGCGTGAAGAGAACGCTCGTATTTCCGGAAGCTGACGGAGAATAGAAATTCCTCCTGAGCCGAGTCTCTAAGCAAAAATGTGCCTTCCTGTTTGCCCTCGAGCAACCGTTCGGCCTCGTAACGATCCATTTTGCCCCAATAAAACGAGCAGGCCGTGATTGATCGTAAATCCGGTACCAGACAGTGCAGATAGTCGACCTGCGAATTCATTATTACCGCTTAAAGTTAAGGTAATGTGAAACACCGCGAGTGATAACAAAATTTGTATTGAACGCCGTTTTAAGACCGCAGTCTGTCGAGGAAAAAGAAAATTGTCTTTACGTGGGGAATCGGCGGGCGCGGGGAAAGACAATTTTCTTTTTTCTCGGCATTTTGCGATCCCAAAACGGCATTCAGGACAGCTTTTGTTACCAACTGGGCGCGGGGCAGGTGCGTGAGGAGTTTTGCCACATCACCTTAAGGCACCAGCATAACGATTTAGTCCAAAAAGCAGGTCGATTTTCAACATTTTTTTAACGCGGGTATTAGAAGAACAAGGTCAGGTTTTTACACACGGTTAGTACAAGATTTTGTGAAGTATGAGTTTTTTTCGATGGTCGTTTTTTTTTTGTCGAAACGAAAAACGAAGACCTTAATCGTTTGTTATTAACAAATAAATCTTTAGGTTTTCAAAAATCTTCTGGTAATTAAATAAAAAAAGTTATAATCAAGGTTTGGTCTAAATTTCAACTCGATCGGACGAATAGTTTTTGAGATACGATGTCCGTTGTTAATTGTTATTTCTTATTAGTTAATTGATATTAAAAAGAAACTCGAACTTCATAAGACCTTGAACCAACTGTGTGTAAAAACCCGACTTTGTCCTTCTAATAGCGCGTTTAAAAAAAAATATTGAAAATTGACCTGTTTTTCTTTTTATCGAATCCTCATGCTAGTGCCTTAAACTAATAAAATAGTGAACTTTGCGTAAAAAGTTAATCGAAAATTGTTTCAAGCTCGTTAAACAAAGCATGTTCGATCGAGAGAATATATTGACCTGTGTATGAGCCGGTCGTTCTATGTTCGGAACCAAAGTAAAGTCGATTTGCGATAGCGCGGTGAGAGCAGCCGCTTGTATGCCGGCGTGGGCTTGAAAGAGCGCCGCGAGACTGTCGACGGTAATGCCATTGGGATGAACTTGGATTCCGGAGGGATAATTAGGCCTGTATCCGGGCGGTGGTTCGACGCCTTCCTCCATCTCACGAGCTCTCTGCAGTCTCGCTCGTGCGTCGCAATCCTATTCCAAGCCGGACGCGAAAAGAAGTTAATGTCAAGAAATCTGCAGATTAGTTCCTGCAAAGCTCAAAGCTTGATAGCATTTCTCAACTTTAACGGAGCTACGTCATCGTTAAATATAGACGTGTATGATTACAAAAAATTAAGATTATTCAAAGCGGGCGCCGGATGTAAGTTCGTAAGCTCGAATCTTGTATAATTATCGTAGCAGACTTAAAAATAAAATGTTTTCGTAATTATCGCATCCCTTATCTCAAAATAAAAAAAACAAGACGATTGTAAACTTTTCTTCGCGTGCAAAAAAAAAGAATAAGACAGCGAAGATATCGATTGACAAAATAACGATTGTATTTTGATAGGCAAAAATGAATTCTCACCTCCATGGGAAATTCGGCGGGATTGAAACGCGACAGGTCTATAACAGGGCTCGGCGGCAGCGGTCCGAGGATCGGACTCTGCGGAGCTGATCTGTTGTTGAAGACAACACCGGCACCCATGGGGTGCTCCTCGGTACGTCTGTAACCGGTGCAGACGCACTCCGAGCTGTTGTTCGGCTGTTCCGGTATGTCGGTGTTCTTCGATCCTTTGCTTTTGGCACAATTGAATTTCAATACCCAATTGCTGCGCTTCTTCTTCGAGGACAGCACATGATTGCAGACGGGACTCTGATCTTTGCTTCGTTGTTTGATCTTTTGTTTGCCGAACGAGAGGGTCTTCGAGGTTCGCCTCAACGGCGGATTTATCGGACTGTCCTCCGAGCTGCTGCTGCTGTTGCTGCTGCCGGAACTACTGCAGCACGGTTCCTCCGGCTTGAACTCAACATCCGACGGTCCGACGAAGTTTCCGTTGTTGCAAACTTGCTTCGCGTCTTGGGCGTCGATCGGCTGACTGTAGATCGATTCGAATCTCGAATTGCGATTGTCCAGCGCCAAATTCAATTGATCGTTCTCCAAATTACGATTGCCCTTTCTGTCGTTGTTCGTTACCGTGTTGGCGTTCAACGACGATGGCTCGTTACCGTTGCTCTCGTTATCGGGCAAATTCTCGTTCTCTTCACGTCCCAACATATTAAAGGGGATCTGCTGGGGCCCATCGGTGTATACATCGGTGTCGGGCTTTTCGCCATCCATTCTAAAGAATTCTCGGAAACTAGCTAAATGCTGTCCCATAACTGAGCGATACCGCAGGCATCTTATTGACGCGAAATGTTCTCAATCGAAACGGAGTTATCGCTTTTGTTATTATCTGAACGTGCGGCGGACGCGACGAGATTCGTGCGGAATTTTTGCAGACGGTTCTTCAATGCGATCGGCCGGCTTCGTGCGTTCTCGAGGATTTCGTTGTTTCGTCGAGGTTTGTCTGGAAACGGGAAAAAAAAGATCGTTCAATTGCGGTTTTTATTATGCGAATGGCACACAGTCAAAAAGTTACGAACTAAAATTGTTAATGACACGGGAAATGAAAGGACAGGTTTGTATAAACCTGAACAAACGAATTCGTCACTTATTTAACAAAATGATTTTTACTAAACTTTGTATTCCGTTTTTACGAAATTATTTTTTACTGTGCATGGTTTCTGTCCTGATCATGTTTCAAGGGAGAAAGACCTGTAAATGCAATTAACTATTCAAACTGTTTACTCTTCGTAGATCCCTGAAAATCGAAGCTTTATGAAAAACAAAATAAAATTGTGTATAAACGATATTATTAGATTTGAACATCGTTGATGAGGTCAGTGTTACGCAAGCTCTTGGTTTCAAGATAAAAATTGACTGTGGAAGATTTCGTTCGCTTCGTTGAAAGATTTTATATAAAACTGTAGGGGGTGAAAAGATGATGGGCTGAAATAAGCGACAACAGTAGCTGCGCTAAAAGAACAAGTAAACCTTCGGCAAATATCAGACAAAAAAATTATACCTCTGCTCCTGCTGAGAGCACAATCGAATATGAAAACACATATTTTAGCTGCTTATCAGATGTATACATGTATACATATCTAGAATATTTCTGGCTTAAGCTGGACGGAGCAGAGCTGCATTTAAGAACATACCCAACATTTATTTATTCAGTTATTTATTATCAATCTTCTTCCACGTCCCCGGCCCACGAATAAAAAAAAACCACTCACATCTCATTGGGAAAACCTAAAGTTGAGCAATAACGTCAGATCCTGAAACTTTCCCACGAGTTTTACAAATTGGCAAATATGGTGAGCAAGCACAGTGAATGGTGAGAAACGAGGCAGAGTAAAGTCTGGTTGCACAGAGATGATCTTTCATCATAGGAAAAAGCAAAAGGAAAGAAACAAAAAATGCGATGATTCGCGTGACAATGAGTCTCATTGAGGGTAAGTGAAAGTCCATAGATGTTACATCCGCGATTCGTCATAGACCGAAATTATATTCCAGATGCTTCGTGGCGTGTCTATATTTACCTTTTATATGTTCCTCTAATTCGTAAGAAGCGTCGGTGCGGACGGTCGAGATCGAAGGGAAATAAAAAAATACACGGGAACGAGTCGACGGTAGTGAGTGGAGTTGCCTGATGGCAGCCCTTGCCTGCCAGATGAAACTTGTCTATGCAAGTCTTGACAGGAGTGCATCCGCTTATCAGCTTCTTTCAACACGTTATCCAATATCTCGGCGAGATCGTTGAATTCCTCATTGTTCACTTGAACGTCTTGTGTCACAAACTTTCAGTCTATATCCGCGAAATCACTCGTCGATTACATCGGAGAACACACACTCAGTAAATCGTCAAAACACGTATTACTGCTTTGCCAGCCATTTTCGCTAAATCTGTCTCTCTCGTGAAGCAAGGATTCGTCATGATTCAAGATGGCTGAGCCTCCCCCGATCATTCGCCAAGAGCTGCAAGTACCCGCAGAGCCCTCTGACGGATCGGTCGATAACTAACGCCTACACCATCGTCGGTAATGCAGAAATTCGACTATAAAAATAGTCGAATTTGCGCTGGTGAAGATAAGTTCACAAAGGCAAACCTAAGTAAAATGCCGTAAATGGAATTTCCTTCCTATCGGTTAAACGACTCTATTAATATAGTTATTTATTATGTATAACGTTTATTTGTTCGGCGCTGGGATTGCTTAAATACTAACAGATCCATTTTATTATTCTTTATGTATACGCTCACCTTCTTATGCTATTATTAATTATCATTATATATTATTTTACATTATTTTTTTGTCTCCTTTTTATGCTGTGAAGTATCATACACATTGCTTTGAGCTTTCGTAGTTAGGAGGAGGCATAAGTGCGCGGCACAAGTGTTGTAAAGGAAAAACAAAGTTACGATGTAATGGAATTGTAAAGAGTGGCCCAGGGACCGACGGATCCTTGTAGTGTTCTAACAGTCCACAGACCTGTAAAGACAAACAAATATACACAAATTATTCAGAGCGAATAACATTATTGCATGTTGAAGAAAGAAAAGGTTTGAAAGAGATTATACGAAGTAGACAATAATTACCGTTTTGGATGCATACGTTCCGGGATCTTGAGCGTCGAAGGTGAATTTGTGATCTGACTGTTCGACCCTTGTGTGAAGAGTACGCCCTTTCTGCCGGAAGCTCACAGTGAATAAAACTCCCTCGTGATCCGAGTCCCTGAGCAAAAATGTGCCTTCCTGTTTGTCTTCGAGCAATCGTTCGGCCTCGGAACTATCCATTTTGCCCCAATAAAACGAGCAGGCTGTGATCGTTTGCAAATCCGGTACTGGACAGCGTGAATAATCGACCTAGGAATTAATTATCATCGTTTAAAGATAAAATAAATATAAATAATATATAATATATGAATACAAATAAATAAATATGCGTGGAATGCTTTGTCAGCTACAATAATTAAATCCGTGAAAATAAACCAATTTAAAAATAGACTCCACATACATATATGTAAATAATATAAACTTACAAAAAATGCTAATATTATACTAAGTTATAAACTTCCTTTCCATAAATTCTAATAACAATAATAAGTATCTTTTCTAAAAGGGTTTATCCCATTGATAAATAAATACATAAATAATACAATGGAGTTTGAAGCTCGTTAAATAAATCTTGATAGCATTTCTTAACTTTGACGTTGCGTCGTCGTTAGATATGAACGCGTACAACTGCGATAAAAATGAAAATGATTTAAAGCTCGCGCCGAATGTTCGTTCGTAAGTTCGAATCCTGTATAAATATAGTACCAGACTTTGTTGTTGTTATTATCGCATCTCGTATCACGGAAAAACGAGACGATTGTAAATGTTTAATGAATAAAACAACAAAGATATTCGTTGACAAAACAACGATGATATTTTGTTTGAAAAATCTGCTTCTCACCTCCATGAGAAATTCCGCTGGATTGACGCGCGACAAGTATATAACGGGGCTTAGCGACAGTGGTCCAAATATTTGATTCTGAGGAGCTAATCTGTTATTGAAGACGACACCGGCACCGTACGGTGTTTTCCTCGGTACGGTTATAACCTGTGCGGTTGTTCCGGTATATCGGTTAGCAAATCGTCGAAACACGTATCGCCTCTTCGCCAGTCATTTACGCGCAATCTGTTTATCTTGTGAAGGGATTAGTCTTGCATGATCTCATGATTTAAGATGGCTGCGCTTCTCCGATCATTCGCCGAAAACGGAAACTACCCGCAGAGCCCTCTACCGGATAGTTCGGTAAGTAACGTCCACACCCTCGCCGGTACTCCAGAATTTCGATCACGTATCTTCGCGCACTACTAAAGGTCAAAGAGCGTATCTTCTGGGATTGTGCATATGCCCTTTCACCTTCATCACAGCGATTATTTAAGGTCAAAACGCGCAACCTTTAATTACCAAACCGTCGATATATCCTCAAACTGTATGCTCACTATATTTATGTCACACTGTAAACCGTGGATCTTTTTTGAATTAACTCACGAAATCTTCTACTCAAGAGTATTCCGATTTTGTAAAAGTGCTCGCTCGTAAATTAATAAACATAAACATGTATCAAACTTCAATGGTCATTCGAAAGATAGGCAATGATAATAACAATGCATAGTTAAAATAAATAAAACTTACGATTTTTTCCGTTTTGTTGGTCATTGGAGAGTCCACACTAGGTTCGTGTTTAATTTTCAATTACGTCAATCTCGTTTTGTATTTAATGCAGCAGTAAATCGTCGTTTTCGGTATTAATTATTTATTACATACAAGCATTGTTTTAATTTAGTTTTTTTTACAATATATGAAGTATTTCAGCCATGATGGATGATTAGTGTCGTCGCTAATTATTTATATTTCAAAGAAACAAAAAAAAATATATATATTTATCCTTGTGCCGTGTTATCGACAAGTTTGTTAAACGATAATAACGGGAAGGATATCCTCAGCCGAAAGAGACGTGTGGCCGATGCGGGGCGGTGAGGCTCGACTGAATAAATTACACATTTTTTTGTTTTTTTTTTGTTTCCTTCCTTACAAACGAAGAACACACGCAAAACGTTCTACAAACAGTTTCGAAGATCGCAATTAGAGCTGTGAGAGAGAGTTCTGCACAGATCTCTATGTTTTTATCTTCTTCGTTAAATTTTAATTCGCACCAACATTCGCGTCGGAGCCCTTGACCTCCTCTTGTTCTCTTTGCTTTTTAATTTATACATTAAATTAGTATAATTATTATAACAATACAGCGCGCCGGGTGCGCCATACGATCTGCCGCGCAATCAAGCCGCCCGAAGTATGTCCGGTAACACAACCGATGCGCATTACAGATTTACAATACGAATTAGTTAAAAAGAGATGATAACGAAATATTTTTAACTACCGCTACCTCCCACCCGCAGCCTTTTACATTCAAGTTCACAAGTTTCGGCTTCACAATTCGCAACCTTTGTTGAGAGTGATGCGGAAGGTAACCTCGTTCGGTACCGCCAATAATAGTCATTATTCGTATTCATACGACATCCAAGCGCTAACACGAAGCGTACGGAGGTCTATGTTAACGAGAGAATGTAATATTACGTAACAAATCTAAACTCATAACGCAGAGACGGATTACACGGTTTTTTCTGATTATTTTTTTTCTTCTTTTTTTTACTTAACAATGCGACGGATTATCCCTGTTTACACAATATAACATTAGTAATAAATAGCCACTGGATAACATACAATGATCGACGTATTCGTATTTCTTTTTTTATATCCCCGGATGTCCTTTATATAATCTCTCACTTTAACCGTATAGTTTTATCGCGCATGAGGCCGAAAGATCTAGGCCGTCGATGAAAAGTACGGACGATCCTTTTTCTTCGCGTCCAGCAAAACGCAAACGCAACTAAAACGCCGACAATCGAATTCAGTTTCGTTCGGATTTACTTATTATCGGTTAAACGACACTGTTAATATAGTTATTTTATTATATATATTCGGGTTGTTTGTTCGTAGCTGGGGGGTTGCTTAAACACTAACACATTTTTCAGTGGCTATTTTTTTTTTCATCATTCCCTCGCGAAGTTATCCATCATCACAGTTTAATAAATCCACCTTGTTTATTTATTTATTCTCTCGACGTGCTGAATCATTCACGATTCGTGTGTTTAATAACTACGAAACAATTGTATGTACACCCGTGTGTAACAGGCGCAGAAAGTTGTCTTTTTTTCCAAACGGAGGCTGGTAAATAAAAAAAACAGTAAAATCGCTTGACTAGTGAGCGCACGCCCCGAAACGTAGTACGGAAGAAATCATTTTTTTCTCTTTTCTTTCTCTGTATAACATTTAAAACGGGCACAATTAATAGTAATAATAAATGATTATCGACGAAGATGATCGTATCCTCGATTACGATTTTTTTTCCATCTATACGTGAATCTCATGGTTTCTTCTTTTTTTCTTTTTTTTTTTTCTCGAAACTTGTCCCCTCAAGGCGAGAACACTAAAAATCTCGTGTCGTTAACTTGTGCAATGGTTGTGTGAATATTTTTTTAACGGCCACCATAAAGTCGTTCAAAATTATTATAAAGTAATATCGAACTAATTTTATGACAATTTTTCTTTTCTTCTTCTCGATACAATAAAATACAGATGTGTGCATGCATGTGTGTTACCGAAAGAATGTGTTATAAATACGCAATATTCCATTCAAAGGTTCTCTAAAAAGTTAGTCTCTATATGAGTAGGCATACTACGACGGGTTTTCTTTTTTTTTTCTTCTTTTTAATTCTTTATGTATATGCTTGCCATCGTATGCTATTATTAATTATCATTATATATTATTTTACACTGTTGTTTTTTTTGTCCTTTTTTAAATTTTTTTCAAACATCATACGCATTGTTTCGAGGTTTCGTAGTGAGGGGGGAGGGGGGCATGGGCAGCTCCTTCCAAGGAGTAAACCGCCCGTGGGGCTTCTTCCATTATATATTTGGACCTTCGCTTTCTTGTTTCTATCGTCTATTATTATAGCTTATTTACAGTTTTTTTTCCATCAACGACACCATTTATAAGATTATACCCAACGTTTGCCGGCGGCAAACTGGCAATTCACGTGTTCTTTTTTTTTGCTTTTTGTTTGTTTATAATCCTCAATTCTTCCTCAACCAGAGTATCTAACACTTACTTTATGATAGAAGATCTGTAACAGAGAGACAAATGGACTTGTACTACGATTTTTCTACTCGATTGGATTAAAAATAGCTTTCGGAATCGCGTGGATTTATTTTTCGCCTCTATGTATATATATTTTTTTAATTTGCAATCTTTCAACGTATAAAGAAAATAATAAAAACGTTCATGCACATACCTGGTACTTGATTGTTGTCTTGGGATTTGTTGTTGGTAAAAGCATCCTGGAACGGATTAGTGTTGGCGTTCGCGGCAGCAGGCACAAAGGGGTTGACCAGGGGAGTAAAGGGCATTGCCGCTGGGTTTAGGTTCGAGTTGAGGGAATCCTCGTTAGACAGATTTGACGACAGCTCGAGTATCGGGCCTCTACTGCTATTACTCAGAGTGTCAAACTCCGACAGGTCTAACAGGTTGTTCGTCACGTTGTTTTGTTTGCTATAAAATCAGCCAAATTAAAACATAAAAAACACACACTAACGTCAACGGGCCATAACACTAATCGACTAATTGCTTTGAGGCATGTGTAATAAAAAACTTTACGTCTAACGAATAAATCAGCACTCGATGGTAATATGTATCAACGAGTTGTTCGAAAAGCGTTCTAAATGTGTTGTTGCTTGCATCGATATATCATCGGGCACACGGTCGTTTTTTTATAGCGAAAAACAAGTGTGATAATTGATGCTAGATTTTCGGTGTAACGAAAGCGGGAAGCACGAACAATATCTATCGCTCTCAAAAAATATCTTACCAATTGTTTTTCTTTTTTTTTTCAGCGTCATTTGGTAATACTAATTTCTCTTAAATTACTAATCTGTAAAGTTATCGTCGTCGACGATGAACGGTATCGAATGTCGCGGCGGGCACGGAGTTTTATTTTTTATTTTTTCAAGGTAAATCGTATATATATCGTATAGTATATGAGAGAGTTTTGGGGTTTATGGATTGCTATACGTAACAGTGGGCGATATAGAAATCGACAGAAATTTGTGCCAAGGTAAATCACACGGTGAATATAGCCAAGTAAAAGCTCATTTAATAGTTATATGTGCAGAGATATAAGGTACAAGCGCCACCGCGAATAAACAGCTACGTAAATTAGCGAATGTTTTGTTCTTTTTTTTAACTATAAGAACGCATGCAACTGATGTGAAGAAACAAACAGCCGATGAGTGTCAGAGGTGGGATGCACACAGAACATTTTATGGTTGACCATCAACAGCGGTGAGGAAAGAAAAGATAGATTTAATCGGAGCTCAGTAAAGATTTATTTATATTTTATTTTTTTATAGAATTTCAATAACGCGTTCCGCTCGATTATGCCGGATCGAATTCGACGATAAAACGATCGTCATCTTGTCTCTCAATCTTTACCGAGCTCATGACATGAAATTGTATACAATTATTCGGATGATTGAACTTCGTTTATGCTATTCATCTCTCTTTACATTATTTACACTGAAAATCCATTCGTTACGATAGTTAACGCTGAACAACGTGAAACTTGGTTAGTGTTTATGTTTTTAGTGCTCTCACTCAATATGTTTTGTATTTGTTTCGTTTTTTTTCTCTGTATGACATTAATGCGATGGTAACAAGGACAGGCTGATTGCGCACAATTAAATAGTTCCATATCATTATTAGCGTTTCCTACCTAATTTCTATCATGGTATTACACTTGCTAATTCGAAGTTAAATAGTAATTATAAAATATATATGTATAGTTGTAGTTGTGAATATAATATACAATTGCAGAGATTTTTTTTGTTTTCTTTTTCAGCGGTTATACGATTAGCATGGTTAGAGAACGTGCGTAATGTAATGTATTTTTTTTTCGTTTGTCGATTATGGTTAAATGAAAACCAATCGTGAATTGTCGCGAGTGACTCGTTATTATGCTCGTTTGATCTCGTATTCCGGCTATTGTTTTTCATCTTTTGCAATTTACAATCAATGTTGGGCCAACGCACGTTTTTTTTTCTCTCTCATCGGGTGCGGACGTCGTTGGCTCAAAATCAACTTTAATAGGCAGTCGCTTCGAGAACAAATCTCGCAGAAGCATGATAAATATCTAATTAATTAACTACACGTATATATCACATCTGCCAGACTTTCGGGCAGATATCTCTCCCTCACCCCTTTCATTCTTTCTTTTTTCTGTTCTTACAGATATTTTATAATCGTTATGATAATTAAGCAAAGCAACGTGTTTTTTTTTCAAAACAGACAAACCGAGTCCACAATATTGTGTATTAGTAAATGTTGACATAAATTCCACGCTCCGGCGATGATTTACTTTTTCGGATTTTTTTTTATTCGACGACTGTGCGCTCTAGATTTTTTGTAACGATGCATTTTTTTAACGGATCCATCAGTAATCGCTCTCTTTTTATGCTCGTAAAGGGAGACTGATGACGATATATTGTCGCATATAACAGTTTACATGATTACTTTTTTGTTTTTCTCTCATCCTTCGTACTTCTCAATGATTTAATCTAATCTATTACTTTGATTGACCGCATGTGCACCGAAATTATGTGTGTTGTATGATATTTCTCATCCGTTCGTGGTAGTCAGTGTAAAGAGTACAGATCCGTTTGGCGTCGAGTGGGAAGCATGGCATTTGTCATCGTTGCTGCGAACCGTAGAATTCGTACAGGACATTGTTGGTTTTTGTTTTTGTTTGTTTTTTAATTCTTTTGAAACGCGAGTCTGTCCGACAATGGCTAAAATTGTTCAATTTCATTTTTAGCCCATTTCGGATTATATATATATATATATATATATATATATATATATATATATATATATAATCG